>BQNB010003224.1:0-65496 GCA_026074375.1 Tanacetum coccineum
TCCATGAAAACTTCCATCGTCTTTTCAATCATATCATGGAAGATAGCCATCATACACCTTTGGAACGTGCCTGGTGCATTGCATAAGCCAAAAGGCATGTGGCGGTAAGCAAACGTTCCGTATGGGCAGGTGAATGTAGTCTTTTCTTGATCTTTCAGATTGATTGGTATTTGAAAGTAACCCGAGAAACCATCGAGGAAACAATAGTATTCATTTCCTGCGAGTCTCTCAAGCATTTGATCCATAAATGGCAAAGGGAAGTGGTCTTTCCGGGTGGCTTCATTCAACTTACGGTAATCAATACAAACTCTTCATCCTGTTACAAGTCTAGTTGGTACTAATTCATTTTCATCATTGGTTACTATGGTCATCCCTCCTTTCTTTGGCACACAGTGCACTGGTCTTACCCAAGGACTATCCGAGATTGGGTAGATTAATCTAGCGTCAAGAAGTTTTTCAACCTCTTTCTTAATGACACCATGGATCTTTGGATGAACCCTTCTTTGATGTTGGACCGCTGGTTCGTAGTCCTCTTCCATTATAATTTTATGAGAACAAAATTCCGGGTTAATACCATTTATGTCGGAGAGTATCCAAACGATGGCTCGCTTTCGGGACTTTAGAACCTTTATTAGAGCGGTCTTTTCATCGACACTTAAATCTTTGGCAATTATGACTGGCAACTTGTTGTTGTCTTCCAAGAATGCATATTCGAGATGAGGCGGTAAGTCCTTAAGTTTGACCTCGGGAGGTTCATCAATTGAAGATTTGCCAGTTTTAGCTTCACACAGTTTAAGTTCCTTTCTAATTTCCGGCAAATAATTTCCTTGGTTCAGAGGTGGTGAAGGATCCCTATTAAGGAGTGCTTCGAGAATAAGAATGTCCCCTCTAGGTCATAATAGGATTTATCAACTTCCGGTGAAGTTGGATCGTCGGCTAGAGCAAGAAAAGCATCAACTTCTTCTAGAAGTAGAAAATCACTATCCCCAAAAGGAGTGAGAGTCGGAGAAGAATTTGAAACTATCAGGTCATATCCGGGAGTGGGATTGCCACTCGCAATCACGTCGGAAAATCCTAGAACTTCCTGAGAATACTCCTCACAAGCTAATTCAACAACGTCGATTTGGTTCGCCGTCATATCATTATAATTAACCGAGTATCTCGAAGTTTGATCAAGATTGTAAGTAATGGCCTCATTGTCTACTCGAAGGGTTAATTCACCTTCGTACACGTCTATCAAAGCACGACTGGTCTTAAGAAAACACCTCCCGAGAATTAGAGGTACTCGAGGGTCTGGTTCAAAATCTACGACCACGAAGTCGGCTGGAAACTGGAATACACCAACTTTAACGTTGACATCTTTAGCAATACCGATCGGTCGGGAGATCGAACGGTCCGCTAGTTCTAGTGTCATGCACGTCGGAGTCAGGTTTGGAAGGTTAAGCTTTTTCCACACGGAAAATGGCATGAGATTTATGCTTGCGCCAAGATCGGCCAAGGCTAAGCACTCATCCATTCCGGGAAATTTACATGGAATAAGGAATCTGTCGGGTTTACTAAGTTTTCGGGTAACTTGTTAATATGGTCCGGGACCGAGCAATGTTCGTTTAAAGGGGTTTTAGCCATCTCACTAAGCTTTACTTTATTTCTAATTAAGGTTTTAAGAGTTGAAGCAAACTTGGGCATTAGATTCAAAGCATCCATGAAACTAATTTCGAAACTCATATCTTTGCAAATTTTGTAGAATTTCTCTTTTTGTTCATTAGCATTTTCACGGTGCCTCTCATCATTTCGCCTTAATGGATAAGTAATTGACGGTTTTGAGTTAGGCATCGGTGCACTAACTGGAGCAACATCTGGCTCAGAAACTGGATTTTGGTTTTTAACTGGAACAACCAGAGGTTGGACGTCTTCGGTAATTCCGTTATTAGTAGGAAAAATCGTGTCCTTCGTCACCTCGGTTCTACGTTCCACTACTCTAGGAGAAAAAGTAGGAATCGTAGGTCCTTTGTAAGCAATACCACTTCTGGTAGTAATACCCTTCAAGTCTTCCTTCGGGTTAGTAACCGTGTTACTTGGAAGAGAACCTGAATTCGAAGACGAATCGGTATTGGAATTTACGAACTTAGAAAGCATCTCCGTTAATTTTGTCATCTAGTTTTGTAAACCTTGGCCTTGATTTTGCATATTTCTCAATACAGCATCATTAGCCTTGACATAATTCTCAAAATCGGTCTTTGAAACACCTTGCATTTGCTGAGCAGGAGCTTGATAAGGTTGAGCTTGGTAAACTGGTGGTTGACTAGTCGGAGGTTGATACACTTGTCCTTGATCCTTATAGAAGTTATGTTCCACGTTTTGATTGAATTGGTTTCCTCTATTTTGGTTTAATTATTCCCGTTGATGTCTAGATTGAAACAGTTTTATATTGGTTTTAGAATTCTGAGGAAAACCAGGAGTCGGATTTGTTTGCAACCATGCGGAGGTCTAGAATTGGTATTTACCCTTGATTAAAAATTGGCTGCAGCAGCTTTGTAAACGTAATCTTGAATGTTGTCCATCGATAAACTTGCCATCGTGGCTGGAAAATTTCTATTAAGAATGAGCCCCTCCAACAAGTGACACAACTTTGCTCACCGCTTTAGAACGTGCACGGGAGCTAGAGCTATTTCTTATCAATTAAGCATGTCCCTTCAATCATATCTTAACATTAATGGTTTAGAAACTTCGGTTTTGTAAGAGCAAGCAACATCTGGTGAAATTCCGGGAGGTAAGATGAAGTCAAACTCACTTTGAGCAATTACTGCTTTTTCATGAATTATGAACCTTGGATTTACTCTCGGGAGAAAATTCAAGCATTCATTAGGCATGTTATCCAAAAATGTTCCACCCGCCAGAATTCAACGAATCTTGATCATTTAGCATTCAAAGCATGTAAACGTATCTAGTTGATGTAAGGTTATGAAATCCTGATGCGGTCATGCTCAAAGAAGATCATTAACGATCATAAGCCTCGTAAAATGATTCGTCAAATCTTTGATTGAAATCTCATGATTTCTTTTGAAGATTTGTCGTTTTTTTAAGGAGGAAAAAATTGATTAAAAATTTGGAAACAAGATCATCCCATTTCAAAATTTGATCGGGAGGTTCTTTCTCTGGCCAAATCCTGGCTGAACCTTCGAGAGGAAATGAAAAAGCATCCAGCTTAATTGATCTCACGGGATGTCGGGAACCATCGTTGAGGTAATCTTATTTGAAATAAAGGATGTGGGCATGTGGATTCCTCTTTATCATGTCCGAAAAACCGCTTTTTGAACAAGATTGATCAAACCATGCTTTAACTCAAAAGTTAGCATTGAATTTAGGAAATACGATTGCATACCCGTACCCCTCGGTGGTGCTTGAGCAATTCTGCCATAGCCGATTAACGGCCATCTGAACTAGTGGAGGATTAAATCAAAGGATCTAACTAAAATTAAAGTGTTCTACAACAGACCGGTGGGCTGTTGTTGACGGGATATGTTTGCGGGTTTTGCGAACGAGTGCGGATGCACAAAGTAGAAAAAGAAAATTTAAACTAATTTATTATTTTTTATTTTATTAACAAACTATTTAAACGGGATAACGAGAAACAACTTAAACAAATAATCAAATTTACTTCACAGTAACTCTTAAAAATTTAACTTTTTAAGGTGAGCCGTATTTTTGTAAATGACACAAATGGTAAGTATTTTTAAATCTTTGATTGAGACTGGGAACATTACTAAATGAGATAATACCTCAATTGAATGTATTATTTGTTGGTGTTCATTACCAACTTGTTTATTTATTTTTTTATTTTCGATAAGTTTTATATAATTTTTTAAGTCTTTTATATGAAAATTATAACAAAAGAAAACTAAAAATATTTTTTTACATTTTAAGATTTGTTTTTTTTATATAATTATTTTTATTTTTTTATTTTAACAAAAACAAAAACTTTCAAAAAAACTGAAAGGTTCTTCAAATCACGATCAACCCCCAAACTTCAAACAGATGAATCGTAATCAACAAATCCCCGCAGCGACGCCAGAAAATGATCGTAATAAAAAACAACAAACGAATAAATAAAATATATAATATGATGTGAAAATTACCAAATTACCCTTTATGGACAAAGTAAAAAGGAAAATCCTTCACAAAATAAATATAATATAATACGTATATTACCGGGGAAATATGAAATCTCTGTGTCGTTCTTCCCCAACGAATTGTGAAATTGAAACAACATTTGAAGTTACGGAACAATGATTATTAATTAGGAAACAAAGGTTGATTTGTATTATCTACTTTAGCAAATTAAAATAAGCCAATATAACACTTAAGGCAGCGAAAACAAATAACGGAAATCCCAATTTAACTACTAACGAAAAACGGGAACCCTAAACTTGGTACAAGAAACCCTAAGATATACTAAAATTAAACCCGTAAATTTAATTTTTTTTCTTTTTAAAAAAATGGACTCAAATTGACTAAAAATAAGTGTTAAAAGAAAACTAAACAAAAACGGAGTTGAAATGAGCTTTAAAACACGAAAAAATACGAACGGGAACGTATCCCTATTCTTTAAAAAATCGAGAATTTTGAAAATTAAACAACCTACGGACTAGCACAACTAATTTTCCTAGAAACTTTTTGATAAAATAAACTTTTTCTAAAAAATATTTATATTTATTTGATTAATTTTCTATTTTTTATGATTTTTTTAAAGTTTTATAAAAATAACTAAATTAATTAAAATAAAAATTCTAGAAAAAACACAGAAAATTAGCTTGTAACAATAGAACCGCCTAGTAAAAATAACTTGATAACTCAGCTTAATCTAATAATCTGTGTAATAAGCAAAAAAAACAAAGCTTTAATAGGCAAAATGGGCTAAAACGTGTATAAGTATTAAATTTTGCAAAGGTTTAATGAAAAAGTCCCCAGGGCGCTTGAGAAGAGAGGAGTGTGTGGTGTGTTGTTATAAAATGTATAGGGTGTTGAAGGTCCGGGTTCGAGTGATTGCTCACCCCCGATTTTCCACCTTCCCCTATTTAGAAAAAAACTTATAAAAGAAAAGTTTTAGAACGAGCTGAAAATAAACATTTTTTTAATAAAAGATACTTTTATGAAAAGCCCGTAAATAAGCTTTAAACAACGTATAACTTGACAAAAACACTTAACTCTATTAATAAACCTAGGATACATTAAAAACTTATGGGGGCTTCCTATGTTTGTGACCATATGTTCAAAAATTAGCATAGAGAAGTTGTATTTCCTATTTGTTGCTAAGCAGATAAGAGCAGTAGCTATGTTACTACTAAATTGCTCTCAAGCAGACTTTTTAGGGCTAAGACAACGAAGTAGAGTATGTATAAGAAACCTCCATTGAGGTGAGAAAATACCCTTCTGAAAAGTTAACTTATCTGAATCTGTTTGATACCCCATGAGTGCAAGCTGCTCAAAAATCTCTGATATGGGAATAGAAGTGATACCATCATGATCTTCCAACTTGAGATGTATTCTTAA
This sequence comes from Tanacetum coccineum, assembly GCA_026074375.1. Lineage (NCBI taxonomy): Eukaryota > Viridiplantae > Streptophyta > Magnoliopsida > Asterales > Asteraceae > Tanacetum > Tanacetum coccineum. The sequence continues at coordinate 5,551 of BQNB010003224.1, forward strand.
GGAAGCTTCAGTGATAGTCTTGGATTGACCATCAATGATAGCAGTGATTGTTACCTCCCCATCAGTGTCAGTAGAAGCTTCAGCAGTTCTCCAAAATTGTTTGATAAATGAGATATAGATTTCTGGCTTCTTAGTAAGAGCATAGTTGATATGACTTTGACTTAGGAAGTCAATAACTTGATGAAATCCCTCACTCCCTGTAGACTTTTCCAAGAACGTAGCCATATTGTGCTTATCACAAAATTCCAAACTAGCCATGAGTAAAAAGGTGATTAATTATATGGGATATGATCGTTGTTAGGTCACATGAATCTTGAATCAATCATATCAACATGCAAGCTTAGAGAGAATGAGAGCAAATGAAAGGAAAATTCAAATATTATTTAGGAGGGAAATGAAAGTTGGTTACAAGAGCATCACCCTCCAATTAGTCAAACCTATATCATAAGGTATTTGGCGTGAAATAACTTCCAACGACTCTATTTATTAATGAAAAATTCTGTTAGGACTCAAGCAGTGATAACGGTCATTCAGCAATACCAAATTTAGTCTAGCAGTACTAAAATAAGCCTAGTTGTATTAACTTTTCCACCAAAAGCAGTACAAACTCCAAACTTGTGTATCATTAAAAAAAATAGCTTCACGCAATCTCTCTTTTTGTTTTTAAGCTCACATTTTATCTCTTAATTCTTTTAACTCACTTTGCACTTTGTCTGTTTTTCACACATCTCTCTATCTGTTTTTAAGCTCGCCAATTTTCTCTATTCTTTTGGCTCACAAATTCACACAAAGTATAGTTTTTGGTAAACTATCAGCCATTAACAGATTTGAGTAGTCTTTACCAATAGTTGTTTGCTTTGGACTAGCCAATGCTTCATTGTAAAAATATGGTGCATTGATGACCATATAGTTTTGAGTAAACTATCAACTATCAACGGATTTGAGAAGTCTTTACCAATACCGTATTTGCTTGGATTAGTCAATTCTTATGGTCTATTAGAACCATGGTAACGATGACCATAATTGTTGTGTGGTGTTAAAACCAACACTTTTAGGAACGAACAACATTCCTCCTCTCAAATAAAGCATCATTGAGTAACCAATTTCACACTTCATTGCTTATCCTGAAAGAGTTAGCTCAAAACAAAAAAATAATCTAAACCATTATCTTGTTTAGCAGTATTAAATGTACTAACAAGGATAACCAGTGAGACATAGAAAATACTCTTCTATAACTAACAATAAGTAAACAGTTTTTGACAAACATATTTTAAATATAACTACAGATTAATTATGACTAGCCAGATATTATATTACAAAGACTTAACAAATTAACATCTAACAAAACTTTACAAAAACAAACAAGAGATATGGGCATTAGGGATTTAACATTCCAATACTTGAGACCAAGTACTGAAATCTACCAGCATCAAAACCTTTTGTAAGAAGATCTGCTACATTACGTTCAGAGTCAATTTTAGCCATTTGAATCAACTTTTTAGCATTGCAGTCTCTTATAAAATGATGCCAATCTCTATATGTTTTGTTTTAGAATGTTGAACAGAATTTTTCCTATTATGCACGATATTACTAATATTGTCAATATAATAACATATTCATAAAAAATTGTACCCATAGTCCCAGCAGTTGTTTTGTAACCAGAGAACCTTTCCACAGCAACTGCAGCAAAGCCACATATCAGTCCTCATGTTGTATTAAGTGGCAACTACAGTTTGTTTCTTGCATTTTCAAGAGATCAACCTATTTCCCAAAAACTGACAACCTCCAATGGTTGACTTCCTATCTTGTGTATCTCCAGCATAGTCACTGTTAGTGTAAGCAACTAATTCCAATGGAGAATCCTTAGAATACTAAAGTCCTAAAGATGGTTTTCCTTTAAGGTATCTAAAGATTCTCTTGACAGCTAAGAGATGGGATGTCTTTGGAGAAACTTAAAACCTTGCACATGCACAGACTGTAAACATGATATCTGGCCTGGATGTTGTAAGGTACATCAACATCATTAGCATCTCCATCTTGAACCAAAGGCTTTTCCAAATCAGTTAGAGTAGAGGCAGACTTCACATCTGTTTAGTTGTACTTTCTCAAAATCTCATGGACATATTTATCTTTACTGATAAAAATTCCTTTATTTTTCCGTTGGACCTGTAAACCCAAAAATAAGGTAAGTTCTCCCATAGAACTCATTTAAAACTTATCCTTCATAAGCTTCTCAAACTCATCACATAACTCCTTCTTTGTAGATCCAAAGATAATGTCATCCACATATATTTGAACAAGCAAGATATGTCCCTGTTGTCTCTTGATGAATAATGTTTGGTCAATCTTTCCTCTTTGAAAACCATTGCACAAAAGATAATTGGCCAAAGTGTTATACCAAGCTCTTGGTGCTTGATGCAGTCCATATAATGCTTTCACTACATTATATACTTTATCAGGATGATCAGGATCTTCAAAACCTGGAGGTTGACATACATAGACATCCTCTTCAATCTGACCATACAGGAAAGCACTTTTTATATCCATTTGGTAGACCATAAATCCCATATAAAAAGCATAAGCCAGGAACAATCTTATGGCCTCAATTCTAGCCACAGGTGCAAAGACTTCATCATAGTTTATGCCCTCTTCTTGAGTATGTCCTTGAGCAACAAGTCTTGCTTTGTTCTGATACGAAGTATCCTCTTTCATCTTTCTTATTTCTGTATACCCACTTTGTACCAATTGCTCTATAACCCTTTAGGGTAAATCCACAAGAATCCGACCTATTGCAGTTGAAATGTAGGAGTTTATCCTCCTCATTGCTTCCTACCCATGCTGGATCACTAAAGCTTTAAAACCCTTTTATGGTTTTCCTGATATAGAAACGAAGCAAAAAAGAAGTATAAAGGTCTTGATGGAGACTTCCCCTTCATATGATGAAGCACTAAAGAAATCCTAGTTCAGAGTAAGAAGTGTCATTCCTTTCTGGTTGAACAGATGACTTGCACATCACCAACCACATGTTCAATTGGGTGATATTTGTGAATTCTTGTGTGAGGAGTGGTAGGTACTGCATAAGATTGTGGAATGTTCTCTTTCAATTTCTTGGTCCTCCACTTGTGTGTCTTCAGATGCAGGACCTAGGTCTACGAATCTCATGAGTATCAGTATAAACTTCAGGGAGACCAGTACTAACTTTCTCTACTACCAGTAAAAATTTTCTGGTCTGGAAGTATTAACTTGTTGATCAGCAGTACCATTATCCTTAAGACTGCTAAATGAACAAGTAAAGCTTCGGGCTTTTGTAACAAACGCTTTGTTAAATCCAATGTATCAGTTTTAAACGACTTTTTGGGCCGTTCTTATATTATCTTGTGTTATTGATCTATGAAGTACCACCCCTAACCCATATTCCGTTGCGACCCAATTTGGGGGTGTTACATGTTTAGAAACCAATGATTCCAAGGAAGAAGCCATAGAACTCGTCTCCAAGCTACACGAACCAAAAACCTCCATTTTGACCCATTTCAAGTTGTAAGATTTTTCTACCCGTCCTATAAGCTTTGCTACTGTTTTAGGTTGTTCATGTACTCTATTAGATCATGAAGGAACTCTTTGTTAAGAGCCTTGAACATCAAACCCATTCGAATTGTTTTAAAACTCTAAAACGTACCCTTTTTAATTTTTTTTCACTCACTAGCCCTTTTCATAAGCTATAAGCTCATAAACTCTACTTATTTTAGCTTATTCTAATAAGCCATAAGCTGCAAAACTCTCTTGGATTTCAAAAATATCATTATTATGGTTTTTGGACTTGTAGTGCAAATAAATCCCATGCAAGGGGTATATTTTGTAAATATTTTAGAAATTATAACTAGAGGGGCTGAAAATGTCATAATCCTAAAGTTGTAACTATAAGGACCTATCTTGCCAAGTTTAAAATTTAAAGGTTTAATATATATATACTTATTATCTAAAGGACTAAACTTGTAAAAGTTTATAAACCAAATATATTGCCATTTTTGCATTCTTAAAGGTATAAAATGAAATATTTTTATATTAGTTATAAAAATATATATTAATATTATAAGACTTGATTTTATTAAAACCTCACACATTTATCATTATTAATCATCGATCGACGCATTATAAAACAATTACGTTATATATTTAACGTAACTTATCATCGACTAGCTTTTGAAGAAACTTAAAATCTTATCGTATCACGTTACTAGGGAATTTCATGTGAGGAATTTCATTTGGATATACGTTTTGACGAGTTTGCTGGATTTACGATTTAAAGTATCCTGGCTCCTCAAACGTTTACTGCATGACCTCAGAATTATGATAGCCCGAACAGTGATACAATATTTTCATAAATTAATAAATCAAAGTAAGATGTATGTTAAACTTTATAAAGTTTTGAAAACATAAACAATCACACTAAGACTTGACATATTACCCTCAGGTTACGTGACGAGGCCGTTACTTTCATTTCATATACTATTGCCATCAATCAGATTTCCCTGTTAAGGTGAGTTCATAACCTCGCATTTTAAATCTTCTAATGTTTTCATAAACCCGTGAGGGGGATACATGCTATAAACCATGATTACGAGTGTTTTTCTAACTATATGTTATTCTTATTTATTATTGCCTAAGTCACCTTTACTGCCAATATTTCTTAATCATGAACCATTAGTCGCTTGCGAGTAAACGCGAATATTGTGGATAGATCTATCGGGGTGTGACGACTCCCGTTGGTGTGCCTATACTTTTGGTACCAATAGCACTATATTTGACTTAATGGGTAACCTTGGCAAGTTACCTTTCCACGGGGACATTTGTTCCTCAACCAATGTCACTACGGTGATTTCCATGTTAACGTATTGATGTCATGAGCTTAAGGCAATAATACTATTTTTGTATGTGTTGCAATTATTACCACCTTTGATAAACTTGAATTCGATTTATTTCCATGTTTAATTGTACATGAAATTACAATTATTACAATCTATGGGTGTTTTATAAACAACGTAAACACTATTGAACTGTATTCAAATGTTATCATAAAACCTATGAAAATTTCACTCAACCCTTGTCGTTGACCTTTTTAGCATGTTTCTTTAGGAAATTGAGCATTTTGGCACGGAGTGGCACGGACTTGAAGATGGATAAATTGTTATCATTTAAACTTAATTGTTTCTAGATTTGGGACCTCTCTTTTGTAAAAACTCTCAATGAATAATATGAATGATAACTATATTTTCCAAAAACGTCTCTTTAAGATTTTGTTTTCTACTGATTATGACTATTTGACTATATCCCGGCTTCACCGGACTATGTCCCAGCTTCACCAGGAAAAACTTATTCTAGCTCTTCAAATAACTCATTTGGTTTAGTTCCGATAGCTTCACCAACACTTTCAATTTTTCATGATGACCCCTATATGAAGGTCATGCATGCATACTATGTTAAAGAATCACCTATTCCACCGCCAACTATTATGCCTCCATCTTTAATGCTATCTCCAATGTTTAATCCTCAAGAATTCTTTCTTCCTGAGGAATTATTGCCACTTAAGAAACGAGGTCTTGACCGATCATCCTCCTCTACTTCTGCCCTACCTTAAGCATTTGAGATAGGAGAAAGCTCCCATAAGACAAGTTTGGAACTTCACGAGGATCAAATTGAGGAAATTTTGAATCATCTAGATAAACTCTCTCTCGACCGCATCGAGCACATAAAAGACAAAATAGAAGGTCTTGAAAAAGGTTGGGTAATCATACAACAAGATTTTGACAATCTGGAAGCTGAACTCCGAGAGTCTCATACTTAAAATGCTAAACTTCAAAGAAAGTAAATGGGAAATAACAACAAGATTGCTCTGGCTTGCTTCAGAATTGCTAATCTAGAACAAATCATCGAAGATATCCAGGTTCGTCACCAACCAGATAAGGAAAGTCTTTTGAATACAATCTATAAACACAAGAACAGTCAGGAAGGACCATCGGACTACTAGATTAGATACTAGTTATAGCTTTTGTTAGAACCTAGCCACGGGATGTGTGGTATAAATAACAACACTTGTCAAATTTTGACTATGTACAGTACAAAGGCAAGTTGTTTATGATATAATACAATGGTGATCCCGTTTTATATTCATCATGTATCCTATATTACATCTCCGTCTTCATCATTATGAATCATACCGTGACTTCTAATAGATCAGATGCTTGTTAGAATCCATATCAAATAAGTATCTATGACTTCAATACCACTATTGTTAAAAATGCTTAAAGTTCAAAAATAAGCATTGCATTTTAAGACTTGTGATATCATTCTATTACGTGTTGTCTTATGTTGATAGAATGCCTCCTAAAAGGATGTCAACATCTGAAGCACCAACTTACATGGCAAATACTGATAATACCACCAGACCAAGAGAAGCTCCTGTAGCAAGAAAATGTAGCTATAAAGAATTTATAAGCTACCAACCTATCAACTTCAAAGGTACAGAAGGCGCTGTTTGTCTTATCCGTTGGTTTGAGCGATCTGAATCAGTGTTTTCCCTTAGCAACTGTACAGAAGACTGCAAGCTGAAGTTTGCTACTGGTACTTTAACTGAAGAAGCTCTCTCCTGGTGGAATTATTTTGCCCAAACTATTAGGATAGAAGAAGCTTACAAGATTACCTGGGTTGAATTCAAGAAGCTTTTGATAAAGAAATATTGTCCCCGAACTGAGGTCCAGAAGATGGAAGACGAATTTTACCATCTAACTGTGAAGGGGAATGATCTCAAGACATATGTGAGAAGATTCCAGGAATTGGCAACATTGTGTCCCACTATGGTGCCAGATTCTGAGAAATAATGGAATTTTTCATTGGGGGATTGCCTCGAAGTATTAAAGGGAATGTTACCGCCTCTAAACCTCAAACTCTAGAGGAAGCCATTAACATAGCCCAGAGACTAATAGATCAAGTAACAAAGCACACTTCAGTGCAAGTATCAAGTGATCACAAACGAAAGTTTGACGACAGAAGAACTTTCAACAACAACTACCGTAACACCAACACCAACAACCACTACAATAATCACCAACCACAACAGAACAAAAGACAGGAAACCTTTAGGTCTTATGCTGTCACCCCAACTAAAAACAGTGGGTATATTGGAAACTGTCCCTTGTGTAAGAAATGCACTCTGCGTCACATAGGACCTTGCACTGTCAAGTGTAATACTTGCAACAACGTAGGCCATCTGACCAAGAACTGCAAAAATAAAGGGCCAGCCACTAGAAGTAATTTGCTACCAGTGACAGTTACTTGTCATGCCTGTGGAGAGAAAGGGCATTATGAAAATCAGTGCCAAAAGACCACCAACAACAATGCCCAGGGAAGAGCCTACATGTTGAGGGATAGGAATGCTCACCAACACCCGAACGTAGTCACGAGTATGTTCCTTCTAAACCAACATCCAGCTAGAGTATTATTTAATTCTGGAGCCGATAAAAGCTTCGTATCCATATCTCTTGCCTCTATGCTAAATATTCCACCCATTACAATAGATACCTTTTACAATATCAAAATGGCTGACGGAAACCTAGTAAGCACAAACACCGTTATTCAGGGTTGCACCCTGACCTTGTTAAACCAACCTTTCAAAATTGATCTCATGCCGATTAAACTTGATAGTTTCGTCGTCGTCATTGGTATGGATTGGTTATCCAAGTATCATGCTAGAATTATCTGTGACGAGAAAATCATCCACATCTCAATCAACGGTGAAACTCTGATCATCCGAGGTGACCAAAGTAAAACCCGACTAAGTCTCATATCCTGTATAAAAACCGAAAGATATATATCCCGAGGTTGTCAAGTTTTTGTAATCCAAGTAATGGAAAAGAAGTCAAACGAGAAAAGACTAAAGGATATCTCAGTAGTTAGAGAATTCCCAAAAGTTTTTCCTGAAGATCTACCTGGCCTTCCTCCCGTTCGCCAAGTAAAATTCCAAATTGATTTAATTCCAGGAACCGAACCTGTAGCCCGAGCACCCTAAAGATTAGCTCCTTCAGAAATGCAGGAACTATTTAACCAACTTTAAGAATTATCAAATCGAGGTTTTATCGGACCAAGTACTTCGCCTTGGGGAGCTCCTGTCTTATTTGTCAAAGAGAAAGACGAATCTTTTAGAATGTGTACCGATTACCGAGAGTTGAATAAACTTACCGTAAAGAATTGTTACCCAGTACCCAAGATTGATGACTTATTTGACCAACTTCAAGGTTCGAGTGTCTACTCGAAGATTGACTTAAGATCATGATATCATCAACTGAGAGTCAGGGATAAAGATATTCCCAAGACTGCTTTCAGAACAAGATACAACCATTATGAATTTCAAATGATGCCATTTGGTTTAACTAACGCACCTGCTATATTCATGGATCTCATGAATCGTGTGTGTAAACCATACTTGGATAAATTTATGATAGTGTTCATCGATGATATTCTTATCTACTCTCGTAACAAAGAAGAGCACACAAATCATTTGAGAATAATCCTAGAATTACTCAAGAAAGAGAAGTTGTATGCCAAGTTCTCCAAGTGTGATTTCTGGATTCGTATCGTGCAATTTCTTGGACACTTAATTGATAGTCAAGGACTTCATGTTGACCTCGCCAAGATTGAAGCAGTTAAGAATTAGGCATCTCCTACTACACCCATAGAAATACGTCAATTCTTAAGACTTGTCGGCTATTATCAGAGATTTATCAAAGATTTCTCGAAGATTGCAAAGTCTTTGACTGAATTAACCCAAAAAAAATAAGAAGTATATCTAGGGCGAAGACCAAGAGTAGGCTTTTCAACTACTTAAACAGAAGCTATGTGAAGCTCCAATCTTAGCATTACCAGAAGGAAATGATGATTTTGTTTTTTACTGTGATGCATCCCATCAAGGTCTGGGAGCGGTGTTAATGCAAAGAGAGAAGGTTATTGCATATGCATCCCGACAACTTAAGCCTAATGAAGAAAACTATACCACTCATGATCTCGAATTAGGAGCAGGAGTGTTCGCTTTTAAAATTTAGAGACACTATCTGTATGGCACCAAATGTATTGTGTTCACAGATCATAAAAGTCTTCAGCATATCCTTGATCAGAAAGAGTTGAACATGAGACAACATCGTTGGCTAGAATTGCTTGCAGATTACGATTGTGAAATTCGCTACAATCTTAGAAAGGCAAATGTTGTAGCTGATGCCTTAAGCCGGAAGGAATGAATCAAACCACTCCGAGTTAGATCATTAGTTATGACCATTCATCTAAAATTACCATCACAAATTCTTAAAGTTCAAACTGAAGCACTCAAAAAAGAAAACATCAAAGCTGAGAACTTACGAGGAATGGACAAAGCATTTGAAATACGTCCTGATAGAACCCGATGTATCAAGAATCAAAAGTGGTTACCACTCTTTGGTAATCTGAGAGACTGAATCATGGATGAGTCCCATAAATCAAAGTATTCCATTCACCCAGGTTCTGACAAGATGTATCAGGATCTAAAGAAACTTTATTGATGGCCTAACATGAAGGCAATCATCGCTGAGTATGTTGGTAAGTGTTTAACATGCTCTAGAGTTAAAACAGAATGTCAAAAGCCATCCGGCTTACTGGTACAACCCGAGATTCCTATGTGGAAGTGGGAGAGAATAACAATGGATTTTATCACAAAACTACCCAAAACATCAAACGGACATGACACAATCTGGGTCATTGTCGATCGCCCTACCAAATCCGCACATTTCATCCCTACCTGAGAGACAGATAGTATGGAAACCCTTACAAGGTTATACATAAAGGAAATAGTCTCCTGGCATGGAGTTCCAATATCTATCATCTCGGATCGTGATAGTCATTTCACGTACAGATTCTGGCAATCATTACAAAGTGCTTTAGGTACTCAACTAGACATGAGTACGGCATATCATCCCGAAACTGATGGGCAAAGTGAAAGGACCATCCAAACATCTGAAGACATGCTTCGAGCCTGTGTTATAGATTTTGGAAAAGGATGGGAAAAACACTTACCATTAGTAGAATTTTCTTACAATAACAGTTACCGTGCCAGTATTAAGGCAGCACCATTTAAAGCACTTTATGGTCAAAAGTGCAGATCACCTGTTTGCTGGGCCGAAGTTGGAGATGTTTAACTTACGGGGCCAGAAATAATCCATGAAACCACTGGAAAGATAGTGCAAATTCGACAATGCTTGCAAGCTGCAAGAGATCAACAAATACGTTACGCCAATGTAAGGCGAAAGCCTTTAGAATTTCAAGTTGGAGATCGTGTTATGTTAAAAGTATCACCTCGTAAAGGTGTCATCCGATTCGGAAAACGAGGAAAGCTTAATCCCCGATACATTGAACCTTTCAAAATCTTGAACGGATTTGCCCAGTGGCATATAAACTTGATCTTCCTTAAGAGCTTAGTAATGTCCACAGTACTTTCCACATTTCTAATCTAAAGAAATGCTTATCTGACGAATCCCTTTTCATTCCAATGAAAGAGCTTCGACTCGATGACAAAAAACTTGAGCTTCCTGAAGAGCTCAGTAATATCCATAGTACTTTCCACGTTTCTAATCTAAAGAAATGCTTATCTGACGATCCTGTATTCCAATTGAAGAGCTTCAAACTCAATGACAAACTCAACTTGTGGAAGAACCATATGATTTATGGGATCGAGAAGTCTAGCAACTAAAACAAAGTCGTATTCCTATAGTCAAAGTAAGATGGAACTCTAAAAGAGGACCAGAAATTATGTGGGAACGCGAAGATCAAATTCGTGCCAAGTATCCACATCTGTTTTCCAACATCACTCCGGCATACAACTAAATCTCGGGACGAGATTTCTTGTAAGGGAGGGAGACTATAACAACCCGTAAATTTTCATCAATGTAATTATCCATCTATTAATTTAGATGCACTGTAATATCCATCTATTATATATACCACCTTTTTACAGGGAAATTTTACGCTTTATTCCATTATGTAACGTAGTTTACATAACTAAAGTAAACGAGCTCACGCAACCACCACCAATGCCATCTATATCTATGTTTATATCATGTAAACATCCTAATATGTCAAGTATATATCTTTGTCACACCTCGCCAAGGTGGAAACACGAGGCGTAACATCATGGATATCATCACAACACAATGGTGTCAACAATAGAGAAACACTAAATGCATAACTAAGTAATAAAGACACAATGTGTCATGACAATACCAAAAACCAAAAGAACGACATCTTGTATTAATGAAAAAGGGTCTCACCAATACAAGAACAATATCTCACGAACCTAATAAAATCAAATAACATTCAACAAAATCCATGCAACAAACATAAACAAACTCAGAGCAACTTCTAATGCAAACCCTAGCGTCATTCAGCCCGTCTCTAACCACAGCATTCCTCATGAAGCTCACCTGAAAATGATGCTTAAAAACGTCAACACAACGGTTGGTGAGAGTCATAGGTTTAAGACACTCAAAACAAACCTTTAAATCCAATTACTGTATAAATTAACATAACAAGCACAGACATAACAACTACATATAATACAAGCCAACATGCAATCACATCAATCCACATTGAGACGTTCACGTTCAATTCTCACACAAAACATAACAATAATGAGACGGTCACGCTCACTCAAATAACTCACAGTAATAAGACGATCACGCTTACTACCAAACAAATCCATAAATGCCATGAGATGATCACGCTCAAGCACAACAATTCATACCATAAAAGCAAGTAGCACATAACATACAATAGTCACGTATAGCCCATGCATCATTTAAATACCATTATCACAGTAACTAAAACAATTCAAAACCTTTTTGCATCATTTTCACCCCAAGAAAACATAAGAAAAAGGGGCTATGAAACTCACCTAAAGCTTAGCTTCCTAAAAGAATCCAACAAAAGCTTCACAAACACTTCACGGATAATCTAAATAATTGAGCACACAATAAGCTACCATCATTTAGGCATTCAACCCAATATGATGTAACCTTAACTATGATGGATATATAAGCTATATACCATAGTTCTATACTTGATTTAACCCTTTTTTCCAACTCCTACATATGCCATTTACACTTCAATGCTACACTTTAAATTTTCTGGTTCTGAGCAGAATTTTACACTCACTTACGCGTCTTAAACGTAGCACTTAAACACTTCCATAATTCAAACCAAAATTCATCATGCTACATACATGTCCTATGAACCTCTCATAGCTCTCTCATAGCCATTACCTTTTTACAAATACCCTTTAGAAATTCATTAATCCAAAGTGCCCAGAATTCGTCCAGAATCTGACACCCTAAAAGTATGACGTTAGTTAACCAATTTAAACTTCATAACCTACTTCGCAAAAATTCAGAGGTCACACACAACATATAAACTAACTTCCACGTGATTTAGAGCCTCTAACTAGATGACTTAGTATTTTTAGAAAAATCAAAACCAAAACTGAAATTCGTCACAGTTTTACACACTGATTTTGTAAAGACTTTTTGACCCACTTCCCGACCATAAAAACTCACGAGACCAACTTTGCTGGAAAGTATACTCTTTGAGATTATCGCCAGTATATTGTAAATTGTTTATTTGATAATTTATGATTGAGTTATGACCGTTACAAAATTGCCTAACTTTCTGCATTGAATTAAACAACTAATTCGGGCGATCTAGACCCTAACGCATGATCAAATCACGAAATAAATTGAACCAATGATCCAACAATCATCATTAAACTATAAACTCCAGAAAATTTAAGACCCTAATTTATAAACCTTAATTTATTTTCATGATTAAACCTAATCCATCATGCTTAGGTTACAAGAATTAAAATAAAAACTAGAATTAAACAAAGAATTCGAAAATACCTTAAACCCTAAAAAATTTCTTCTTTTTCTTTCTCTGGTTCGGTCGAACAAGCATAGGGGTTTAGGGATCTTTTATTTTTGTATTTATAGGCCTCCTAAAAGATATTCTAGATTAACTCTAATTTAGCAATTAGATTTGGACTCAAATTTGTTTCCTTTTCCCCCTTTTAAACCCAACCGATCGGCACCCCCCTTTAATTCTTTTTTTTATTTTTTTTATTTATTTACTAATTACTTATTTATTTACAATATCTTAAGTTTTAATAAAAACCTTAACTTATTTGAGTATACCTTTTTGCATAAACGCAATTCACTAGACTTTTAAAAATAAATACTAACTTTTCATTTTCAACCTAACTTTCCAAAAATAAAACTTTTACATTTTTCTACATACCACTTATAAACTAAACTATCTTAGATTACTAACACAAAAATATGTATACGTAATAATACTTACACATTAACACGGAAACGCTCAAATCTCAATAATCATTTCCTTGTCACTCAAAAGTGAACGAAATGAATCACACCAATATCACTACCATTCCAATCTCATTGATATGAGCACACTCAATATAGATGATTACCAAACCTCACATAACCCATATAAAACTCATTTAAACACACAAATCACATACACCATATATTGCAACAGGCACATAAGTCAATATCTAACGGATAGACAAACTGCTCAAAGAACATGGTTGTCACAGTATCCCTTCTTTTAAGAAATCTCGTCCTGAGATTAAATAGCCTGATTACCAGCGTTGCTCAAAACGAACAACTGAGGATATTTAGACTTCATATAATCCTCAAGAGCTTCCCAAGTAAACTCAGGACCACGCTTAGATTCAACAAACTTTCACAAGCGATATCGTTAATACGTTTTAAACCATTTTAGACCCACTTCAACTCCATAATCTCTACAGGTTCTTAAACAAAACGCAGAGAGTTTTGTCAACCTTAACCTCATTCCCAATGACACATGCAAACTAGCACAGCCAAGCATTTCTTCCAAGTTTGACAACACAAATAATCATGTACTCCACCATTCTCAGGCAACCTTAATCGATAAGCTACAGGACCGAGTCCTATTCAAGAATCTCAAATGTCCTGACATATCTCGTGCTCAACTTTCCCGTTTTCCTAAAATTGATTTATTACACCTTATTCCAATTGATATCTTTTCAACATCACTCGGTCTCCTACTTTGAATCAATGGTTTGCTCTATTATTAGCTAGCTCTTTTGACGATCCTCTCCTGAGTTTTTTTTTGTTGTGTTTTTTTTTTTTTTTTTTTTTTTTTATTTTTTTTTTTTTTTTTGGGGGGGGGGTTGGGGGGGGGGGGGTTTCTTTACTCTCCTTATCAACACAACTTTATCAGTCGTTTCTTGAACCAATTCAGGTCCAATCAAACTACTTTCTCCAATCTAAGCCTATAAAACAGGCGACCTACACTTCCTTCCGTACAAGGCTTTAAACGGAGCACATCTTATACTCGAATGATAGCTATTATTGTAAGAAAACTCAGCCAATAGTAGATGAACATCCCAGCTACCACCAAAATTAATTACACACGCCCTCAACATATCCTCTAAGGTCTGAATCGTACGCCGACGTTTGCCCATATAAAACGAGAAAAATCCTCATGGGTGAATAAAGCCGTACTCATATCTAACCTCGTCCCTAAAGCCTTTTGTACAGTCTGCAAGCATCGTGAAGTAAACCGTCTATCCCTATCTGAAATAATCGACACAGGAACTCCATGTCGAGCGACTATTTCATCGATGTAAATCCTTGCTAATCTTTCCGTACTATAGTCTTCTCTTATAGCTAGGAAATGAGCTGACTTAGTCAGTCTATCGACTATGACCCAAATCGTGTCATGCCCACTTTTTAACCTAGGCAACTTAGTGATAAAATCCATAGTGACTTATCCACATCCCATTCATAGTAATCTGAGTGTTACAGTAAAAACCCGAAAGGCCTTTGATGCTCAGCCTTTAAACATGTCAAAACTTACTAACATAAGTACAATATTCTCTCTTCATTCCCGGCCAACCAGACATATCACAGATATGTTACACTTATCCCTCCAGGATGCACATAGTACTTAACCTGGACTCATCCTAACATCGTTCTCAGCACTTCTACTAATGAACCCATATACGGTCCATGAAATACAAACTCTCGCCCTCTTCTCTTTTCATCTACTGATCTAAGGCCATCAGGGTTCCATAATTACCATCTCTGTCTTAAGTCCTCACTAGGTTGCTTTTACTTTTCTCTCATTCTAGCATGGATAGTCACTGCCATGGCCCTTACACGTCTAGGTTTCAACCGCTCTTTCCTATTTAATGCATCAGCCACAATGTTCGCCTTACCAGGATGGTAACGAATCTCGCACTCATAATCACTAAACAACTCAATCCATCTCCTTTGACGCATATTTAGCTCTTTCTTATCGAAAATGTGTTGAAGACTTTTGTGATCCATATAGATAACACACATATACCATCACAGATAATGCCATCTAAGTCTTAAGAGGCAAACACAACACTCCCAATTCCAAATCATAGCGTCTAAAGTTCTCATTATGGGTTTTCAGCTGCCTCCATGCATAAGCAATCACTTTGCGCCTTTGCATGAGTACACAACCTAATCCTTGGTTTGATGCATCACAATAAACCACGAAATCTTCCACTCCATCAGGTAGCGTCAATATTGGTGCATCACACAAGTTATTCTATAAAGTTTGAAAAGCCTCTTTTTGCTCCACACCCTACACATACTTCTGATTCTTCTGAGTTAATGAGGTAAGAGGTTTAGCAATTTTGAAAAAGTTTTCAATAAACCATCGGTAATAACCGGCTAATCCCAAAAATGATCGAATCTCAGAAGGCGTCATAGGGGTCTTCTAATTTTTTACCGCTTTTATTTTGCTGGGATCCACATGTATACCATTCTGATTGACAACATGACCAAGAAAGTGCACCTCTTGCAACCAGAACTCACACTTGGAGAACTTGGCATACAGCTTCTCCTTCCTTAATAATTCCAACACCAAACCCAAATGAACTTCATGGTCCTCCTTCGTCTTCGAGTAGATCAAGATGTCATCGATGAACACAATAACGAACTTATCTAAGTACGGTTTACAAACTCTATTCATCAGATCCATAAAGACTGCAGGTGCATTGGTTAGCCCAAAAGGCATAACCGTAAACTCAAAATGTCTGTATCTGTCGAAAACGCCGTCTTAGGTAATGGTCGTACCCTCATGCATGTATAGTTGGTGATCCTGACTGAAGGTTATCAGGAGAAATAAACGCGATCCTTGTATTTGGTCAAATAAATCAACATCCTCGAAGAGGATATAATGAATCTTAATCGTCAACATTGATTCAGGCCCATCTATATCGATACACATACGTACGAACCATCCTTCTTCTTGATAAAAACAACTGGCCTCCCATGAGATTGACTAGTCGAATAAAACCCTTGTCGATGCTACTCCTACAGCTGCCTAACAATTCATTGCACTCCAAGGCGCAATCGATATGGAGAATTCGCACAGGCGTCCTAACCAGAACTAGATCTATGGCAAACTCCACTTGTTCTTGCGAGGCAATCCTGACAAGTTCCTTCAGGAAACACATCTACAATTCACTACCACAATATATCGCGTCAACTTTGGTTCATCCTCCTATGCACTCTTTAATGCTATTGTAGATTCCTTACGGCCCGATCTCCAGTACCTAAGGACCCTGACCATCCTCAACAACTGTATTTCTACTACCTTCCAGACATACTATTACATGCTAATTGGGACAAACCAATCCATTCCACAATTACATCAAAGCTTCCATGACCTAAAGGTATTAAGTTTATGCTAAACAGGGAACCTCGTAGTTCTAGTTTGCAGTCACGGATAATTCTATCCACTTCTACTTTCTTACCATCAGCTACTTCTATCACATAACCAGGATTCACAATACTAGGTCTTACATTAAGTAGGGGCACAAATTTAGTAGATATGAAACTAAAATCGGCTCTAGAATCAAATAATACGGTAACAAAGTGATCATTCAGAGAGAATGTACTCGTTACAACGTTAAGATCCTGGACCTCCTCCATTGCATTCACATTCACGTTGTAAGCTCTTCATCTAACTTGGTTTTCATTGCTTCGGTTATTTCGGTTGCCCTCCAAAGCCTATCTGATTTTCTAGCTTGCCACCGTGTTTGATTCATCTTGGGACAAGTGTTGCGAAAATGATCTGGACTACCACACTCATAGCACACTCTCGGATTGTTACTCATTCTAACAACATTCACCGGAGCCACTTGTCTAATTGGTGCCCAACAATTTCTGGCATAATGGCCTGGTTTTTGACAGTTATAACACACATTGCAGGGCCCGTTCTGTGTGGATGCGTTATACACTTGTTACACTTGGATTATGAGTTTGCGACGTCCATTTCTAGGAGGAGATTCGCCACAAACCATATCCCACTTTTTGCCTTCTTGTTTTCTATTGAATGATCCTCCTGACTTACCAGACACTCCACTACTTATCCTTGTCAAATACCCTTTGTCAAGTACCGACATCTAACTACTTTCGTCATAATATTCCAGCCCTCAGTATTGCATTTTGAATAGTAGTTGGTTGGGTTGCTCGAAGCATTTCTCTTATCTTAGGAGCCAGTCCGGCTATGTACCTCTTAATACGAGATGACTCGGGTGTGACTAAGTGTGGGACCAACTTGGCCAACTCATGAAACTTATCAGTGTAGGCAGCATGATTAGCTCCCACCATCTTGAGATTCCAAAACTCATTCTCTAATTTCTCCATTTCATTACTTGGGCAAGAATTCTTCAACCATCAAAGCCTTAAAATTGTTCCATGTCATGTGCCATGCAAGCCTCACATAGATTATAGCTCGTCCTCGTTGCTTGGACTTGAGTGTTCCACCAAGTCCAAAGCTTTGGATTCACCAATGAACTAGCTTCAACCTCACCTTATTGATTCTCCCCCAACCACTATTATCAATCACATTTCCATCTTCTCGATCGCAACGCGCAAGCACTATCAGCACCTCCTTTTCTCATCATAACTCCCTTGGGATTAACACGATTGAATGCCTTGAAAGTGCATCATTGTTCCCAAACCTATTCCATTTGCCATCCCCACCATTTCCTCCATTAACCGTTTATTAGCATTGTTCACCGATGTTAGTCACTTGAGTGACAATCCTGAGGAAGAATGGTTTTGAAATTGCTAGCTCGAATAATAGCAGCAATGTTAGGTTCTCGTTGTGGTTGAATCAGTTGGATGCCGCTATCGACTAATGGAGGCCAATAAACAAAACCATCTCAACAAAACACACCCAACGCCTCACACCACTGTTCACAAGCACAACAACAACCACTACAAAAACCCCATATCCCATCCCAGCCCCCGCCACCCCACAACACCCTGAACTCCACCAAGTCCCTACCCCCACAGAAGAGTCGCGGAGTTAATCCATACTAATCCCTCCATTAAATAATTTTTTAATATAAACTAGAAGCCACCCTAACCCAGTAGAACACCACCTCTTCAGACACATCCAACAAACACCCCACCCAATCACACCAACAACAACCTAACCCCCCACCACAAACCCCAACGTCCACCAACTCATAAACCCTAACAAATAATATACAATAATCCAAACATCGAAAATAACAGTCCTAACATGGCTCCAAACATAGAAAGAAAGAAAAACACGCATAAAACATCCATCCCTTAGAGCACTATGTGAGGCAGTTACGAAAGAACGCCGCTCATGCTCAGCTTCAGTTTGTCCTTCTTCACACATGTTATACTACTTAGCGGTGTGACTCAAGGTTCTGATGTCCACATCATTCCAACTGAACTTCTTCCTCATCTATCTATCACCCATCCAATTATAATACCCAATTGCAGAGTATTCGATGTCTGGTGCAAACTCATTCCATAGGAGTTTCCTTGTTTGAAGTTGTGGGTGATCCTCAAATCCATACCGGTCCATTATTCTAACTAGGTTGTTCCACCAGCTCTTCTTTAGACGTTTCATAACATTGAAATTTTCCAGGAACTCTGGTGATAGTGTCATCCTTGGCAATTATCTTTGTTTCAATTTCCTCAACCGTTTGTCCATCAACTTCCTTCAAGGTCATCTTCTCTTCGACTCTACACAGCCACATGGCAATAGGAATTCGGATTCTTGCCGAGTTACACCACTTGCTATTCTTACTCCATTACAACCCAGTTGCGAAAGCAACTGAATCATGGTACTTTCTACGAATAGGGGAGACATACTATAATAGACCATAAAACATAGATTATATCAAGATACGAATCTCAAAATAACAAAGAAAAACTCAACTTATATATATAGTATATAGTATAATGTACTTTATGAAACTTAAGGAAAATAAGCATAATAGGTATATACTTACACATAAGCCCTAAATGCATCTATATGAGGGACCCTTAAGCTATAGTCTAGGCTCAACCACCTAGTACGCTATCCCCCATGAAGTCTCAATCCAATAGCGTCACACCCCGCCAAGGCGGAAACACGAGCGAAAGCTTCATGGATATACATCAGCACAATGGTGTCAACAATAGAGAAACACTAAATGCATAACTAAGTAATAAAGACACAATGTGTCATGAAAATACCGAAAACCAAAAGAACGAAATCTTATATTAATGAAAAAGGGTATCACCAATACAAGAACAATATCTTACGAACCTAATAAAATCAAATAACATTCAACAAAATCCATGCAACAAACATAAACAAACTCAGGAGCGAACTCCAATGCAATCCTAGCGGTCATTCTAGCCACTTCTCTTAACCTCAGCATTCTCATGAAGCTCGCCTAAAAATGTTGCTTAAAAACATCAACACAACGGTTGGTGAGAGCCATAGGTTTAAGACACGCAAAACAAACCTTTAAATCCAATTACTGTGATAAATAAAACATAACATAGCAGGACATACAGCGTACTATCATACAAGCTAACATGCAATCACATCAATCCACATTGAGACGTTCACGCTCAATTCTCACACAAAACATAACAACAATGAGACGATCACGCTCACTCAAACAACTCATAGTAATAAGACGATCACGCTTACTACCAAACAAGACTCTTTGATGTATAAAAGGAGGTCCTAGGTTATTGAGTTTGTAGGACTATCACATTACGTTTAGCTTCAAGGTTGTAAACCCTAGTACTAGATAGAGTATTCGTATTATTGATCTTAATAATATTAAAGCTTTTTGTTACATATTTGTTCAATCATATTTACTGTTACATTCATAGTTCTTCTAAGTATTAAAGAGTAGATTCCACATACTCTTTAATATACACACAAAGTTTCTACCAAAGTTGTTTTGGATTTATCCAAGGTAACATAACCTTTACAAGCTAAAGAATTAATCATAGATTGGGATCAACAGTAAGTATGAGCAGATAGTACGTTTTTGGGCTATAGTGGACTGATTATTAGATTTGGGCTAATTATGGATATGTATTAAAAATGACAATGAGTGTTTTGGACTGTTATAGAATAGAATTTTACCAGATCTGAGATCTTACGAAACCTTACAAAACTATACAAAACCTTAAGAAATCAGATCTGATCAAAATAAGCACGGTAAATATGTACAAAAACAACATGAATCACCTTTGTAGCTCTGATACCACTTGTTAGGGATCTCGATTCACGAACTCGGGAGGTCGGGGCAACTCAAAGTATGAATAATCCATATTTAGAGAGAGAGAACTTTATTAATGAATGTTTAGTGAAGTTGTTACAAAATGAGAGGAACACCCATTTAATTATATAGCCCTTACACATGCCAACTTTAGCCTAATTACAATTCTAGTCCTTGTCTTTTGAGCTATATAAAAACTAATGTAAATTCCATAATGTCACCACATTTATCGTTTCTAACAGGTATATTGTGAGGTATGTGTATATTAAGTGAGTTATTTATATATGTTTAATTAGAAGGTCGCCACTACTGTTATTAGGTGATGGTTAAATGATATGTTAAAAAGTTAATGTGAGGCTGAGGTGATGATGGTTGAAAAATGACCATTACACCCGGCCTAAGAGAATCAACAATGCATTTTAGCTACTAGAGATTTTTTTAATGGCATGTTGCACCACAATGTAACTTCACCAATATTGCTATTGTATGTAATTAACTTTGAAATTTACTAGTGTATTTGTGAAACTTGTCTTTTTATTAGGTGTATTCAAATACCTTTAAATTAAATCACTATGTATCAAATTTTACTGAAGATTTAATGATTTTTGTTGTATGTAGACAAAATAAAATAAAAGTCTAATCGGGAAACTTAAAGGTACAAAGCTAGACATGAAGGTTTTTTTCAAAGAAGAGATAGATTTGTAAGATTATGTGCATGATAAACGAATTAAATACTGGCATTAATATGCGATCCACTGGGGTCACACACAATAGATCAAGATTACATATATATAAATGATAAATTAATACGAATTAGCATTGCACTTAATTAGTTGGACTTAATTAGGTGAGGAACGAGATTAAACCAAACACATGGGGCGAGGCCCATGTGGAACGACCGATATAACAACCCGTAATTTTTCATCAATGTAATTATCCATCTATTAAATTAGATGCACTATAATATCCATCTATTATATATACCACCTTTTTGCAGGGAACTTTTTGCTTTATCTCGTTATGCAACGTAACTTGCATCTCTAAAGTAAACGAGCTCTCGTATGTGCTTAATTACACATACATTTTTCCATTAAAAACGAACTAAAATGACCATATGTCAAGTCTATATCTTAATATCATTTTACCAAGTACATTATCCATTTAACATACCATTTACAACGTTATATCAAAATAGACTTTATCCGTTAACGTTTATATCAAAACCTTAATTATATGTAATGTATACATATAAATAAATGTGCAAGCCTTCAAACATGTATACAAGTGTACAATACACAACATTTGAATATCTTTTCCCTCCTAAATCCAGTTACAACTTTCTAAAGCCTAATGTACAAGTCAATAATGCAAGAAAACCAAACTAGGTTATTTTACCTCCTAAATCATTTTAGTTTCTTACCACCACTTTAACACAAGGTACAAATACTTAATGCATGACTTCTAAACCCCAAACCTAAATCTTAAATCGTCCTAAAACCCTAATCTAAAACCCTAAACCCTAAATGAAACCCTAAAACCCTAATTTCATTTTAAACTTAAAACTAAACCCTAAATCTTAATCCTAAACCCTAAACCTTAATCCTAAACTCTAATCTTAATCCTAAACCCTAATTACCCTAATCCTAAACCCTAATACATGTTTTAAAAACCAAAAACCCTAACCCGAAACCCTAAACCACCTGTCACCCTTTTTTCTTTCATTTTAACCCATATAATCAAACAAGCACCTTAAGCTAGCATCATAGCACCACCATGACATCACAACCATATCACAAGCAGGAAACTAAGCACCTCCCTTGGCCACCAAGTTTTCATTGTTACCTCCTTGTCATCCTATGTTAACCGAACCCTTATACACCCTCACCACCTCGCATACCTACTCTCCTAGATTCCATACTCACCCTATAACCTTCCTTAGTCACTACTCTAGCACCTAGATCCTACTCCAAGCATAAAACTTGGGCACCAACGGTTTTGACCACTATATAAGCCGAATCTAAGCAACCCTTTCAATCATACCTCAAATCTTCATCACCACTCAAATGGAGTTCTAAATCAGACCAAGGAGGATCAAGAGAAGTCCCTAAGATCATAATAGAAGCCAAGAATCAAGAGAAGGAAGCCCTTGAAGTCATTTCTAGGCGTACGAACCCAAAAACCCTCATTCGACCCATTTTAGCTCAAGTAAGCTCAAAATTTTGTTCAATAAGCTTATAATCTGTTTTAGAATGATCATAATACTCTTAAGATCATATATAAACTCTTGTTAAGGCCTTGAATCCTCAAACCCATGCGTTTTTGGTTAAAACCCTAAAAATGACCCGTTTTGATTTTCTAGCTAAACGAATCCTTTTTCTAAACTTTTGTTACGTTAGAACATATTATTTTAGCTTATTCTAATAAACTATAACCTACAAATATCATTTGGAACCCTGATACGTGTCCGAACACACTCTATATATAATATATAATATAATATATAAGTATATAAGGATTATATCAAATAATAGTATAGTAAGTATTTTCCGTCGGGTTTAAGAAACAAACTTTTAACCAAAGTTGTCTCAAAAACCTCCCGGGTCGTTTTCCCTCGACGAAACGTGAATTAAGAATCGGCTAAGTTCGTGATCGCGCATTTTGAATGGTTTAAAAGATTTTTGAATTGGTTTCCGAAATCCTACTAAATGTAAATGACAAGTAAATAAATGCACAAAAATAAGTAAACAAGAAATAACAATTAAACACGTAAGCATAAAACGTAAACGGGAATTAAAAACGCTACAATTAAAACCTAAATTAATCCTAAAAATAATTTTTTAAACTTTTTCTAATCCTAATTACTAACTTGTAAGAAAAAGCTAAGGAAATCCTAAACCGAAGGTGATTAACGCTAAAATTAAAGAAAACGAGAACGGAAACGAAATCCCGTTCTTTAAAAAGTGAAATTTCAAAATATTAACCTTACGAAAGTAAATTTCAAACCTAAGCCTAAAATATGATAAAAGAAAATTTTATAAAAAAGAAATTTTTTTTTATTATTTTTCTATTTTTTATGATTTTTTAAAGTTTTTAATAAAAATAAATGATTAAAAATACTAAACGTTGAGTTAAAAATCTAGGAAAATTTCTAAAAGTAGCTTATGATAAACGGAATGCAGGAAAAATATAAAATCCTAAAGAGCTAAACTAAATAAGCCAAGAAAAATCTAATAAGCACTCGAAGTGCTTTTCTATAACAAAACTTAAAAAGGTTATAAAGGAATTTAAAACACACCTTAGGACGTAAAAGTCCCAAGGGCGCAGTGGTTAGTGTGTTGTGTGTGGTGTGTTATAAAAGGTTGAGGAGGGTAGAGGTCCAGGGTTCGAGCCTTGCTCACCCTGGATTTCCCCTCTTTCCCTTTTTTTTATTTTTTTTCAAAACCTTCAAAAACAAAGTTGTAAAACAGCTAATAAGGAACTTTTTTTGTGAAAATAACTTTTTTCTAAATCAAAATTAAGCTGGAAAATAGCTTATTAAAACAGACAGAACACACTTGAAGGATTTTGAGCTTTTTACTTAACCAACTAGTAGAAAACTTCAATAAGATGAAAACATGACTACTAAGCTACTAATAGCTAAATCCTAACCTAATAAGCTAATTTGAGTAAGAAATAAGCACAAGGAACAAGCCATAAGCAGAAAATCACTAATAAGAACTTATTACTAAAAATTGCTACCAAACAGCCTCAAAGGGCAACTTTGAGCTTATTTTAAGATAAGCTAATGGATCCTTATGGATTTTTAGCTTATACCACCAGAAAGCTTGTCTTTCATACTACTTAAAACAACAAACAAAAGACAATTTGAAATTCAAATAAGCTGTGAAAAATCTAAATGAGAAAGCTAATGCAGACAGATTGAACTATTTTTTTTTGGTTTTTCAAAAGACAAATTGCTAATTTAAAGCTTAAAAACAGATTATCAAATAAGCTAATTATGCTAAAATAAGCTCTAATACAACTAGACTTGCCTACAAACTACTTGTTTACTTATTTTGAAAACCTAACACTAACTTTAGCCTGCTGAATTTTGAAATTGAAAATGAGCATTTTGCTCTTTTACTTACTGATGCAATTGACATTTTAGAAACCAAAACTTAAAACTAAATGATGCAGGCTTAAGGACTATGTTCTATACTACTTTAAACATTAACACAAGAGCAAAATGAGTAATGACAACAGCTAGAAACAATTTGAGCTTAAAATGCATAAGGAACTGAATTATGCTAGCAGATCTAAACTACAACTTATGAACTTGATTGAAAACTAATTTAATTCAACAAAAACCTTAAAGCTAAATCTTAAGACTGAAATATGAAGGATTAAAATTAACTAAAGTGCCAAGAACCATTACCAGTACTAACTTGTAGTTAGTACTGGTCTTGATCTAAACATCCCTTTAGGAAATTTATCTAGAATAAGACCTAATTAACAGATTCAAACTACTGAATAAGCAAAAATCACAATCCTTAAGCTAATGCTACTATTTTTGGAATTTTTAACTGTTTTAAGACAAATGATAAGCAAACTAAGAAATAAGCTAACAAATGAACACAACTATCATATAACAACTAAAATAAGCAGAGATAAGGTAGAATTAACAATAATAAGCTACAAACAAATAAATTAAGCTAACAAAGCAGATTACACTTTAACTAAAGCAATATTAAATAGCTAAATGAACTAAAATTAAGACAGATTTGAATCAAACCTAAACTAAACTATTATTAGCTATGTTCTAAACATGATAAGCTATAGTCAAGCAGAATTAAGCAGTTATAAGGTAAATTGGGCAGAAAATTAAGCAATAAGCTAAATTGACAAAAACTAAGCTAGAAAAGACAAAATAGAATTTACTTGATCCCTTGCTCTAAACAGGGATTAAAAGTGCTCAAAAAGCTAATCAACTAGCTCCAGCTTATCAAATGATAAGCTGGTAAGGTCCATAAGCTCATCCATTATTAGCTTATCATCTAATATCCAAGCTGAGGTAAATTTAGAGTATAATGTAATGAGTAACTAAGCTCAGTAAATCTTTTAAAAGCTTAACGGAGTATAACAAGCTAAGTAAGTAATAAGAGTAGCTTATGTGAGCTTATAGAGAACTTATAATCGACTTAAGCAGAATTGAATTTAGAAATTGCTAGAATTAAAACATGAAACTAAATTAAACTGATTTTTATTGAAAGTTTAAAAGATTACATTACTTGAAAAGGAAAATTACATGAAAATTAACTTTAAGCTGAAAAATTAAGCTACTCTAAGCTACCTACTCCTACTCCTAAGCTAGATATCTTGCTCTGAGTGATCTTCTCTTCTATTTATAGCTGGCGAAGAAATTTTCTAGGTTCAAGAGACGCTCCCCCCTCTTCTCATCTCAACCCTTCATCAATAACCGTCTTCCAATCATCTCATCTTGACCGTTTGATTGATTACACGTCTCAATAGCCAATCACAACACTGGGGATTGCCAGCGTGGACACCTGAGTGTCAGATGAAAGCTTCTAGAAAGGTTAATTGTATTTAAAGCGGGTTAATTTTGAGCAGGGTGAAATGGGAAGATGGGTGAATAGTAAAACCAATTTTCCCGCTTCTTTTCTTTTCTTATTTCGTTATTTGACCTGGTAAAATGAGGGTTGACCTGGGTTCTTATAAAAAAGTTTGGGCCACAGGTTTTGGTTTTGGGCTAAGGTAAATATAAAAGGGTTTTGGTTATTTAAACATAACGACCGTTAGTCCTTAAGTGTTAAAGGACTAACGGTGTTATCCATTTAGGGCTTTTAAGTGAAAATGTTTTAACAATAGGGGCTCATTTGGGATTTTGAGGTTTTTTTTTCATTTTGTAAGTTGACCATTGTTGACCAGGGTTGACTTTTGTTGACCATAGCTTGATAATTCCCGGCTCTCGTGCACTCTTTCCTTCTCGTGTTCAGCTTTGTCCGTTTTTGCTTTGATTATGTCCATTTCTTTAATATCTGTACCTGCACATATACAAACACAAAAACAAGCATATATTTGCCATTTTTACACGTTTTTGGTTATTTGGGCCCATTTTATAAGGTAAAAGGTATGTGTAAAATAGCACATACCAAATTCCCCCATACAAAGGTATTGATGTGTCCTCATGCAATGTAATAAATACTCGCTTAAAACTAAAAATTCCAATCCCTCCAAACTAATCACCTCAAAAAGTAGCAAAGTGCTCATCTAAAGGGATTAAGAAATCAATAGTTAAGAAACGCCCCGTTTTTCCATTTTCAACATTTTTCCATTTTTTTTCTTTTTCATTACTTTCCATATTTCAACACTTCTTATCATTATGCTTTCATTATTCTCGATAATACTTAGGATCATGGAACAAGCAAAATAATTTCATCGTCCCCAACTTTTACTTTCCCATACTAAGCTTAAAAACAAGATCATTGTCAAATACAAGTCATGATACTAACACTACTCATAAATACTTATTGTGTACTTACTTTTCCTCCAAAAAATCCTAATTTTGTATCTCAAGATTGTACTTAAGTCATATACCCGAAGGCTCTTTAAGACTTGTTTCGATACTTATTTAATCCAAAAATAAAACGGGACGGTTGAAAATAAAATTTAGCTTCCACCCTTATCCTTGAAAAACCGATAAAGTGAACGAAATTTGGCTTTTTGTTGCTTTTGCCTTAATTCATGTCATATACCCGAAGGCTCTTTAAGACATAAATCAAGTAATATTATTTACACCATATACCCTTAGGCTCTTTAAGGTGCAAATAACTAAGCAGCATAATCACTAATTTTATAAGTACCATATACCCTAAGGCTCTTTAAGGTACAAATAATTTCATGTTAAATAAAATCAAAACTTTTTGCCATATTACCCTAAGGCTCTTTAAGACAAAAAGTAATAAAATGATTAACTCTACTCATACCATATACCCTAAGGCTCTTTAAGGTATAAGTAAAGCAATAAACATGTGATGCATATAATAAGCCAAAATTCGAATCATCGACTTCCAAATCAAAGGGAAGTTACTAAAAATTAAATTGAACCGGACAACCTTATTTATTAAACATTTATGCATATAAGTGAGACAAGCTAATGGGAGAAAAAGCCACAATTAATACTTATGAGCCTTAAAGAAATCCAACTATTCTACACATTCATATCATGACTCTTATCATTTTCTCGTTCTTTGCAATTTAAAATCTCTAAGAAAGAGACTCGTGAATGCTTAGCCTAGCGAATTAAGATCGGCACTTTAACAAGTCACATAGACTGGCAACAATCTCAACTCTAATAAATCGAGTTCGGCATAATGGATAAGCCTACATAAGACTAGCAACAAACTCGATTTAAATATGTTAAGGAAAAAGCTAAGGTATAAAACCGGTTGGATCAAAATTCATTTCTCGTTCACACCAACACTTATTTCATTACTTTATTCCAACATTTTTCACTCTTTTTTTTCACTTTATCATGCAAATTTTTTTTAAAATTTTTGCTATTTTTCACATAAATCACATATTTTTGATGGAAAAACGGGTTAAGTGAGAACAACGGTTGCAGGTATAATCAAATCGATAGATTCCCCCCATACTAAAACTACACATTATCCTCAATGTGAAATTGATACCCCCATTACTATTCAAGGCATAATTTAAGTATTAAGGTTCTCTACGCAAATCTAAAGCCATTTTATTAAGAATGCTAAAGATAAACAATAATAGATAAGATTAGGATATTGATTCCGTAAATGAAGCTGAGATAAGAAGCTCGATATGGATTGGACAAAACCATGAGCACGAGAGTCTTCAAAATCCGGGTATCCTGGACATAAAACCACAAAACAACAAAACACGAAACAGGAAAGAGGCGGGCCCTTTCACATTAATTGTTAGAAAATAGATAAGAAGATAGAAACGCTTGTTTGGAAAACGGGGTACGTGAGAACAACGGGCAAAAGTAGGTAAGATCATATCGAAGATATACTACCCCATACTAAAACTAAACATTGTCCTCAATGTTTCCTAGTCTAAGGCTTATAACCCCATACTAGAACTCAAAAAGTCAAATGCATAATCCAAGCATGGAGAAAGTATCACAAAAATCTCAAGCCGTTTATCAAGTATGCTAAAAGATAAATTTTAGTCGATAATAATCTAGGATATCGGATTTCCCCAAACTAATGGTAAGCAAAGGCTAGAAAGCTCGAGTGGACCGGGAAAAACACCGAACACGAGAGTCTTCAAAATTTTTTTGGGTCATTCCTACAAACAATCACAAGCACAAACAACAAGGATCGGAAAAGTACAAGCCTCCTCACATCACAATAGAAATAAGAAAGAAGAAAGATGGATAAGCATGGGGTGCCTCCCATGAAGCGCTTTGTTTTTGGTAACCGAGTCACTAGCCTGACTCGATCCCCTCATTAAGTTGTCCATGGGGAAAGTAAATGGAAGAGAAAATCTCAATCGGGCTTTTATTAATTTTTGGATAAACATTAAAGCATATGAAAGTTCCATCCCGATGAGATGCCACCGACTCTAAGTGGAGATGCCAGGGTCAAAAATGGTGTCATCACTCCCGGTGGAGAGAAGTAAAGGATAATCCACAGGGTAGGTGCGATACGAGAGAAAAGTTCGAATGACAAATGTGAAGGAATCGTCATCTTCAATATTTTGAGAAACATCAATCTCACCTCCCCCTGGGTCAAAACATTCGTCTTCATTAAGTTCATCAAAATTGTTTATCACGGGCACATCGGGCTCAATGTCGAAGGTAAAACGCTCATACTCGGGAATCGGATCTTCGTTAAGTAAGTTGTCAAGAAAAACGATATCCCCCTCCGAGTCTAAATCACTCTTAATACTCAGAGGTGTCGAGTCTTCTGGAACAAGAAATGTATCAACCTCCTCTATAAGAAATTCACTATCCACAATGGGAATAGGAGAAGAGGAGGGATATTTGAGCACAAAAGGAATAGAAGGAGTAAGATTCAACGCTTCGATCTTATCAACGAGAAGATTGACATTTAATAATTTCTCACGAAGAATCTCGTCCTCTATTTGAAAAATATCAATATCAATCTCTCCTTCTTCTTCATCAAAATCGTCTTCATCAAAATTGTTTTCATCAAAATTGTCTTCATCAATTCCCAGTAAAATTGGATCAATAAAATCGAGTTCACCGACGAACTCCTCGGGAATAAAATCAATCTTGGGAGATGTGATCGAAATATCTCGACTAAGCAGAGAGTTAATAAGTCCAAATTCAGCATCAAAATGATCAATATCACAAGACGACATATCACAAATATCTTCGGAAATACCCTTAAACACACTTGGGATTGGAACAAGGTTCTCAACACTAGAATTTTCCGTTTCCGGAATAGTGTTAAGATGCTCGTCCCCCATATTTAGAGAGTTATCGGGCTCCTCGATCGGTAAGTCGGGTGTGATTGCTTTAGGCTTTCTATATATAACAGTATACTCATCATCATCAGCCATAGGAAAATTCAAATTTATAAGAAAATTTTGAGCTGCCGGCTCCTCCTGCTCTGCTTGTTGAATTCCTTTAAGAATCTGCAAATCTTTCATGAGTTTAAGTAGCAATTCTTGCACAACTTCAGGTTGATTCTGCTCTTCTTCCATAGCTTGCTTAATTTTAAGAAATCTCTCCTCAGCTAGCAATAAAGCCATGCACTTTTCTTCAGGAGGTATATGATCACACTCCTTTAAAAAGGCTTGAATGGTTTTCATTAAGTTTTATTTAGCTTGCAACATTTCCGTATCCGTTGCTTGAGGAGGATGATGAATTACGGGAAACTGCGGGGGTTGATATTGGTCAAAACCGGAAAAATTAGAATTATAGCAATGATTAGGTTCATAGAAATTTTGGTTCAACGGTTTACATTGAAATTTTTCATAAAGACCCCCTCAATTTTCACAAGGGAATTGTTGTGGTTGACTCGGAAAATAATGTAGAGGTTGGTTAAATCTAAAGTCTTGATTGTAACAGGGACCCTAATCAAAGACGGGTGTGTTCCCTGTTTGACAATCGTAACCCGGATGGAGTTCCCTCCATAAAATTCACACGAGTATGTCTCGTATTGGTATTGTGGAGGTTGGTTGAAGAAGTTCGGTGTCTCATTATAAGAATAAGGATTTGGGTCATAGACAAACTCATTTTCGGATCCTACACTGCTACAGCTCGAATAGTTTCCACCAT
Organism: Tanacetum coccineum; assembly: GCA_026074375.1. Taxonomy (NCBI): domain Eukaryota; kingdom Viridiplantae; phylum Streptophyta; class Magnoliopsida; order Asterales; family Asteraceae; genus Tanacetum; species Tanacetum coccineum. The sequence goes on from BQNB010003224.1 coordinate 36,558, forward strand.
TAAACGGACCTCCACAATACAAGCAACCAAAATGGTTATACGAAGACATGTTGAAGAATTAAACGGATAAGAGGATAAAGAAGATAAGAATTAAATGTATTAAGAGGATAAAGAAGAATATTTTTAGATTTTTAAAAATAATATATAAGAAAATAAAGTAAAATAAGAAAGAAAAATATTTTTGGTAACCGAAAATTAAACGTGCACGGTAGCTCTCTAAAAATACGTACAAGAAAGCGGAGGAGTTGGTAAGCGCGAGGCGCTATTTAGAATAACCCTTCTCCTTTTGGGTGATGTTGATCAAACCCGCCTTAAACTTTCCTTATAGCACGTAATCTAAAGGTGAGCCGTAACAACGATTAACAAATGGTTATTTTTAATATTAAAATAAAAGAAAATAGAAGTGTAAAATATTTTTGTATTTTTATGGTTTTATTAAGAAAATATTCACAAATGAAAAACGATAACTTCACAAGGAAGGGTCTTCAAAACACTAATCTTCGAACGAAACACGATAATCGTAACACACTTCCCCGGCAACGGCGCCAAAAATTTGATACGCTCCGAATACGCTATACGTAAATATATATAGTATATAAGGATTATATCAAATAATAGTATAGTAAGTATTTTCCGTCGGGTTCAAGAAACAAACTTTTAACCAAAGTTGTCTCAAAAACCTCCCGGGTCGTTTTCCCTCGACGAAGCGTGAATTGAAAATCGGTTAAGTCCGTGATCGCGCATTTTGAATGGTTTTAAAGATTTTTGATTTGGTTTTTCTAAATCCTACTAAATATAAATGACAAGTAGATAAATGCACGAAAACAAGTAAACAAGAAATGAAAATTAAACACGTAAGCATTAAAACGTAAACGGGAATTAAAGAAACGCGACAATTAAAACCTAAATTAAACCCTAAATGATTTTTTAAACTTTTTCTAATCCTAATTAACTAGATAATAAGTAAAAGCTAAGGACATACTAAAACGAGGGTGATTAAAGCTAAAAACGAAGAAAACGAGAACGGGAATGAAATCCCGTTCTTTAAAAAGTGAACTTTCAAAATATTAACCCTACGAAAGTAAATTTCAAACCTAAGCCTAGAATATGATAAAAGAAAATTTTATAAAAAAGAAAATTATTTTTTTGATTATTTTTCTATTTTTTATGATTTTTTAAAGTTTTTAACAAAATTAATTCACGAAAAATATAAAACTTTAAGCTAAAAATCCTAGAAAATTTCTAAAAATAGCTTATGATAAGCAGGATGTAGGAAAATTAACAAATCCTAAAGAGCTAAACTAAATAAGCCGGGAAAAATCTATTAAGCACTCGAAGTGCTTATTATAACTAAACTCAAAAACGTCTATAAAACAATAAAAGACGCACCTTAGGACGTAAAAGTCCCAAGGGCGCAGTGGTTAGTGTGTTTGTGTGTGGAGTGTTATAAAAAGGTTGAGGAGGGTAGAGGTCCAGGGTTCGAGCCTTGCTCACCCTGGATTTCCCCTCTTCCCTTTTTTTATTTTTTTTTTGCAAAAACTTTAAAAAGCAAAGTTGTTAAGCAGCTTAAAATAAGCTACTATTGTGAAAACAACTTTTTAGAAAACTAGATAATAAACTGAAAAAGAGCTTAAAACAATGACAGCAATGACTTAGAGTATTATTTTAGTTTTACTTAAACTAATGAAACAAAGAAACTAAAATAAGCTCAAACTTAAGAACAATAAGCTACTTCTAACCTAAAGTTATCCTAATAAGCACAACTGAGCTAGAAATAAGCATAATGGATAAGCCATAAGCTGAAAAACAAATAAGCACTTTGGAAAAATCTGTTAACCAAACAGTCCTTTAAGGAAACTTTGAGCTTATTTTTTCAATAAGCTAAAGGATCCTTATGGACTTTTGGCTTATATCAATAAAATCCTTGACCTAAAAGCTACTTAAAACAGCTTTTGAAAGCTATTTTGAAAATCAAATGCTTAAGGAAAAAGCTTAATGAAAAAGCTAAAAATTCATTTTACTATACTTTTGGTTATTGAATAAAAAGACAAAAAGCAAAATTGCAGATCTAAAACAGGTATTCAAATAAGCTTTTTAAACTAAAATAAGCCCTAATCTATCTAGAATGGCCTAAAATCTATTTTTACTATAAAAATCAAAACCTAAAAACTTCTTTTACCCTCTGAAAATTAAGCATAAAAATGGAAATTTTTCTATTTTTGTTGCTGATGCAATTGACAACAATAAGCACCAAAACTTAAAATCCTACAAGTGCAGGCTAAGATACTTACTTCTACACTTTTAATCAACTAAAACAAGAACAACTAGAGCAATAACAATGACTAGAAAAGACTTGAACTGAAAATGCATCTATAACTAAGCTTATTCTACCAGATTCAAACTTAAAATCATACAAAACCTTAAAAACATGATTAAACATAACTAAGCTCTTAAATTCTACTCTTATAAACCTGAATATGAGATTTAAAATGAAATTAAAGGACCAAATGGATTCAAGCAGTACTAACTCAAGTTAGTACTGCTTGACCCAAACACTCCCTTATTTCCCTCAAATTCATTTTCAGCTTATAAAAATGAGAATCAATGATCAAAGTTCAAATACCAGATATCAATAAGCTTTAATAAGATCTAATAAACAAATTTAAACAAACTAATAAGCTAGAACAATAAGCTTTTTAACTATGCTAATATTTTTGTATTTTTGACAGTTTTTATAACAAAACTAGCAAACTAAGATCTAAGTTAACTAATGAACATATTAAGCATTTAAACAACAAATATAAGCAGAGATAAGCTAATTGAAACAGTAATAAGCTATCACAAACATATTAAACTAATTATGCAGATTATAAAAGAGAGTATATAAAGACATAATAGAAATAACAAAGGAAAGGAAGATTGTACCTCACACCTCAGCTAAACAGAGGTGTATGCTCAAATGAACTTAAATCAACAAGCTCTAGCTTATTTAGAACAAGCTGGTGGGGTCCAATAAGCCCTTCCCAAACTTGCTTATCATCCAACAACCAAGCTGAGGTAATTTAGGGGAGTTAATAAGTAATCAATTAAGCTTAGTTAAGCTTTTAAAAGCTTAATTGAGTATAATAAGCTATAGTAGTAAGAGTAGCTTAAAAGGAGCTTAAAAAGAGCTTATAATGAATTTAAACAGAATTACATTAAGAAAGAGTTTGAATTAAAAATGAAACTAACTTTTATTGAAAACTTAAAGGATTACAATACTTGAAAAGGAAAATTACATGAAATTTAAAGTCATAAGCTAAAAAAATGTATAAGCTAAAAGCTAAATCTACCCTAAGCTACTCCTACTCCTACTACTAGATATCTTGTGAGTAAGAGTGTGCTCTTATTTATAGCCATGGAGAGAAAGTTCTAGGTCTGTTCACACACTCCCTTGGCTTTTGATCTTGTCCCTTCAAATCTTCTAATCATTGGATGCTCAATTATGATCGTTAGATTGGAATGTGAGCACACGGATTGCAAAGCTGGCAATCCTTATGTCAGAGAGCTTTGTGTTTCTTTTGGCTATGTTTTTGTGTAAAAGTCCATCAAGAAGTGTGTTAGTTTGTAGCTCGCGTGTCATTCCCATGAGTTGTATTGACCAATCAAATGCTTTGATGACGTTTCTTTTTGCTAAGTCATTGCTTGGTACTTGGTATCTTTTGGCCATGTCAATTGAAAAGGAATTTGGTTTTTACCCTTTGATTTTGCTGCGAGGTAAAGTTGGGCACGATGATGAACAGTAAATTCAATTCCCGCGCCCTTTTTCTTTATACAATTTCGTTTGACTGAGGGTTAAGAGGGGTTGACTTGGGCTTTTAAATTTGGGCCATGGTATATTGTTTTGGGCTCGGTTAAGGTTAAAAGGTTATATGATTTTAGGAGATAACGACCGTTAGTCTTTTATAATAAAAGAACTAACAGTGTTATGTATTTAAGGATTTACGGTGCAAATGTTTTAACATTAAGGGCTCATTTGGGATTTTGAGGGTTTTGTCTTTTTGTGGGTTGACCAAGGTTGACCATTTGACTTTTTTTGACCAAAGCTTGATAATTCCCGGCTCTTGTGTACTCTTTCCTTCTCGTGTTCGTGTTTGTCCGGTTTTGACCATTTTCTTATGTTATTTGCAATATCCGTACCTACACATCACAAATGACAAAACAAGCAATATACAAGCATAATTTGCACTATTTATCATTTTAAGGTCATTTTTGGTATAAAAATGATATGTGATTTCTCACATATCACATCTCCAATTGTATTGACAATCCTTGCTCTTGTAGCTTGATTCTTTCCAGCATTGCTCGCATAACCTTGAGACTGTCTTCTTTGAATATTTTGAACCGTGACTTGGCCATTTTGAATTGTAGCTTGAGTTATTGTATTAGACGAGGTTCTTAGTTGGTTATTTATGGATGGGTATCTTGAGCTATAAGCATATTTCAAAAAGATCTTATCTTTGTTGAGACTAGCTATTGGATCATTAGTTGGAAGGAAGGTTGGTATAACAAATCTAGAATCAGGTTGTGTTGGCATCATGGGTGGTTGTTATGGAACAACTGGTAGTGCATAGCTTTGTTTTGGAGGTGATTGATGAGTTGTTGAGTAACTGGAGTGGTTGATTGGTAGTACTAATATGGTTGATAAACTTCAGGTGGTTGGGAATGATAATGTATGTTCTGACTACTGTATGATAGAGGTGAGTTGTAGGTTTTGGCTAGTAGAGCAAGTGGATCTGGAAATCATTGTCGCATTTCTTGAACTTCTTTAGCATCTTTCTCATTGTGTTTGAGGAAAGCATATAACTAATCAAAGTTTACAACATGAAGATCTCTTGCTTGTTTAGCATATATGGCAAACCTACTCCACTCTGGTTGAAGATGATTCTCAAACTTCGTATTGATTTAAATATTTGACATAGACATAGGAATCATGTTTATGTCATTGATCAGTTTCGCATATCTTATATAGTATGAGTAGATTGATTCTCCAGGCTAATATGTGAATTTATCAAATTCATCATAGAGCATTGACGCATGTTCTTGTTTTGTCATTTTTGTGCCTTCCATCAATTCTTTGATGCGATCCCATATTTCATTTGTAGTCTGATAGTGGTTGATGAGAGTGTATATGCCAACTGGTAGTCTAAGAAAAATTATGTTTACTGCTTTGATGTCACTGTCTGTAGCATCCGTCAATCTTAAAGGTCAGTAACCGAAAGCAAACTTATGAAAATTTTACTCCTTAAATTATTTGTTGAGTCACTTTTATGTGGTCATATTATTTTTAACGTTTAACGCTTGTTTTATTAGGAACCCTAGTTATACGAACGCACCTTTGACCTAACGATCCTAGTTAACGGTCCTAATGACCAACGATATGCTCAAGTAATGTTATAACAATGTCAAAACACATGAGAAAAGATAATTTAACTAACTTGCAAAATTATTTTAAAAAGTTATGTTATTACGTCACTTTACGTATTTACCAAACGTGTACACTATACAACATTTTACTTACTATTAATACCCAATACATACACCTAATACAATTTAACAAAAAATAAACATAACTCCCTACCTCCTACCTACACCATAACACCTCAGTTTACACTTGTTAGTTCATGATTAACACTTGTACACCTTGCATAACACTTGTCCTCCTTATATAAATCATATATAAAAATCACAATTCATTTCTTATTCATTTTATACATACAAAACTAGTGTTTTATCTTGTTTTCTCCTCCTAAAACTGGAGTAGAAGAAGAACTACCAATAACACATTCAATTTTTGCTAGATTTTCAAGAAAACACAAGAAACATGCTCCATAAGATCATCTAAATACTTATACATCAAAAGTTTTATCAAGAAATCATTAAAAGACCACCATCAAGGAACTCATTTAGCTTAGCCCTCAATTCATTTTTCATATATCATTCAAGATTTCTAAAGGTATTTTCTTGGTGCAAGACGACTTGTGTCAGATCTTACACCCAAAACTCTCTTTTTGGTCATTTTATGCACTTTTAAGTTCACACATGAAAGAGGGTTTTTGATTTAAGTTATTACTTAGATCATTGAATAAAAATGATACTATGAGATTTGTAAAATGATTTTAGGAGTTAATTGGGTTGTTTTTGCATTTTGGGTTAGTGGTTTGACTTGTTTTAGTCAAAGTTATTTTTCAATCAGCCCCCATTTCATCTTTAGGTCATATTGAATGAAGCATAAGTTGATGACAAATAAATGTTTTGACATGATTCCAGAGCCTAAAATCAAGTAATTTAAGTCTAGTTTACAGAAATGTAAGCTTTGTAAAAATATGAGGTCTTTTGGTTAGTGAAAGTTGCAAAATGGTGAAAGGTGTCAAATCTGCCAAAAAATATCATTTCAATCATTGTACTAAAATGACCATAAATCATAAACCATGATGAATCTATCATTGAAACTGATATGAGAGACACTTGTAAGAGTTATTTAGAGTCTCCCATTGACCTAACTCATATAACCTTGAATTAGACCCTCTGATCATTAAAATACTTTTATATGTCCAGATTTTGCTATTTTTAGAGCCGGGTATAAATGGTCGGGTATAAGTCCTTAACAAAATTTATGAAAATTCATAAACACACCTAAAACATGGAATTTTTACTTGGAGCAGTAGCTTGACCAGAAACTTTGGTTAACTTGGTCAATAAATGCTTAAAGTGATGGGAAAATTCAGGACAAATTATTAGAAATTGTGCTTTGCGATAAAAGTGTCTGAAAACAAATGTGAACACAAGACTTAATAAATGAACCTTAATATTGTCTGAGCATATCATATAGGATCTAATTAGGTATATTTTACTTGCCTTAGGTTGCGAGTAGAAGGTTGCGTATTCGTTTGGGTTGCCTACTTAGTATGGTTTGCCGAGAAGTCCTATTATCATTCTAACTTCTAAGGTGAGTTTCTCACAGCCCCTCTTTTACCGTTTTAATCGATTTTGGGGTGGAAAGCATGATGTGTTGTATTTAAATTGATATGCTCGTACTTTTATGTGTTAAACTTTCGAGCATACTCGAACTTGAATTGAACTTGGAAAACGTGTTGAACTTGAACTTGAACTTGATATGTATGTTGTTGTATGCTCGGAACCCGCCACTACTTTTAGCTCATTATATCCCCCTCAACGGGATTGAGACGTTAGTACATATGGATAACGCTTTTAGGAGATTAGCCCATCCTCACTCCCACCATAAACGGGTGCATAGTACTAGGACTTAAGACTTGTGTTGTGACACTTGTCGAACTTGCAACTTATTTTAGTGTAGGGTTGCTACACTAGGTGAATGGAACTTTGGAACTGGAAGGCTGAATGCGTTTAAGTAGTGCCTCGCATAAACACTATAACATACATATACATTGATCTGTGTTATGTTACTTTGGGTAACGGGAACGTTATTTGGAAACTTGAGTCATTTTTGGACACTCGACCTGTTTTTGCAACTGATATTGAATTGGATAACTATTTTGGACATCTACTATTTTATAAACTATTTTTGTACATAATCCTGTGAGCTCACCAACTAGTTTTAATAGTTGACCTTTTTTATCATGCTTTTCTGGTGACGTTCCTAAAGTGAATACTTAGTGCTTGCATTTCAATCCTTTTCAAGATGTCCACTTATTTACAAGAATCATGTCTTTTGGGAAGTATCCATGTTCGAATGGAAAACAATTTATGTTGTCTTTTGTACTTTCAAACTTGTTTCTTGGAGTTGTTGTAATTCGGATAGCTTTACTTTTATTTAACATGTATGGTGTTTTTATGTATCATCTTGTGTAATGTTTATTAATATGTTACACCTCGCGGTTCCGCCTTGGTGGGGTGTGACAGATTGGTATCAAAGCCTAAGATTATAGAGAATGCCGATCTTTCCAAAATAAAAATCCGAACTATAACCAAAATGATTTTCTTTTCTAAAAACATCAAACAAGAAACAAATCTACCAGTCCGAGTGGTTGCATCATTTGTAACAACCCGAGTTTTAGGTCAACGTTTATCCCGAGCTATGATAGTTATTTTACTACATAATTGATTTTAGTTGTTTATGTTATATAAGGTTTGGTGAAAATCTCCATTTATTGGGAAATTACAAGCCGTGATTGAGTTTCTATATGTTTTTAGAGTCCGAGAAAATTTGAAAAATTTATATTTTGCTCCGAGAGCGTGACTATTTTATTTTTGTATTTTATGGCTTTTCCCCGTGTTTTTGTAAAAAGCGTGTCAAGAATCAAGGTTTACATGATTTAACATTTTATTAAATGTTTTAAAATAAATTTAGTGGGACGGAATAAAAATGTTTATGAATGTGGTGTGAGCCGAGCTTTTTGACCGGCTATATAATGAAACAAACACCTCTTGTATTATATTTTAAACTTAGGAAGGACTAAAAATGATGATAGGCTAAAGTGCTTTTTATATAAACTAACACACACACACACACTCTCTTATTTTTCTTTTACAAAAAAATTTGTTTCTTCCTCCCTCTTGCTCACCCACGACCGGTCACACACATAAACAACCCAAACACTTTGATTTTCCGACATGCAATACAATCCAAGTGTATTTTATTAATCCTTGTATCATTACCTACATATTCTACTAAAAATATTACACATGCAATGGGTATTTTGTGAAATAGAAATTTGGTTGATTTCTTGTAGTTTTGATCTAAAAGGAAGGTTTATTGAGGTTAGATTAGTGTTATTTGCAAGAGGTTTAGTTGAAAAAGGTTTTGGTTTTGGTTGTTGGGTTGCGTTCGAAGTTCGAACCAAAAGAGGAAGCCAAAAGAAAATTTTCTTATAGCTTTGTGAGTATTCTAGTTACATTCTTGTGTGATTAATTTGATAATATTGCGTGTTATATATTATGTGCTATAGGATTCAAGTGCGAAAAATTATTGAAAGTATAATCGATTATTGATTGAAGTTTGATGGTTTTAGTATATATAAGTAGGCTAGTTAAACATGTTTTTATGGTTGTTTGAAGTCAAAAATAATGTTTTAAGGGGTTTTGTACTTGTCAAGTTTGACCAAAAAGTTTGACCGCCTTGTAGCGAGTCTAGAAATTTTTAAAAGTTATTTTTGATAATGAAAAGTGATAGAGTTCGCCTTTCGCTACGTTTCGCTAGGTGGCTCGTCGCGTAACTCTTAATAACGAACATTTTACTGCCAAATTAAGATTGGTAATTTTTGGTGTAAAAGTCAACAACGAAGTTTGACTTTTGAAAGTTAAACTTGCGTATACTTTTGAATATGGTTTATAATGAGCAAAGGGTTCATAATTTTAGTTAATTAGTGATGAAATATGAAGTTTGGATTATATTATCCTTACTTTCGACAACTTTCTAAAAATAAAAACTTTATGTTAAACGAAGCGTAACGCAATTGTAATTGTTGTACATTTGTGGGTGCGTCGAAGTAAAATGTTTTGCATCGCACTTGAAGATTGTAGTATATGATTGTATATACGTAATAGCTATATAAATATATATATGCAAGTATGCATTATATGAACTATTTTACTTTTAGTCACATACCGCTATATATGTTATATATAGGTTGCAGTTGAGACGTGAAGTTATTTGCACTTGATGATTTGATTGAATTGGATTCTTTTGCTTAAGGTGAGTTCATAGCCTAGCATTTTAAATCTTTTGATTGTTTTATAAACTCGCGAGGGGGATACATGTTTGTTTTATAAATCGAACACATATGATTTTATGGTATGCTGGACCCGATTATGAGAATGTTTCCGCATAAGTAGCTATTGTCAAATTTCCTTATTTCATGAACCGTTAATTACCTTGTGAGGTGAACGCTAATGCATTAAATAGATCTATTGGGTTTCACAACCCCGTCCAAGGTCTGAATCCTTGTGAATACCCTGTCAAACGGACGTTTTGTATTTAGAAGTAGTATGTATATGACAATAATACCTTGTTCAGGGGCAAATTGACATATGAAAGGATATATGTATTGTTAACGTTCGGTGTCATGAGCTTATTGCGTGAAAGAAAAGAGATGTTATACATTGTATTCGTTGCAATGTTTTCCCGAGAACTAATTATGTGTTCAAAGATTATTACTTATTGATTATTTTAAACTCTATGAATTTCACTCAACAATTTTTTTTGACGTTTTAAACATGTTTTATCCCAGGTAACCAATGATGAAGGCAACGATGGCGTGGAGGTGTCGTGCGTGTGGTGATTTGGTGAAAGACTACTTGTGTGTTCATTGTCTTTCAAAAACAATGTCTTAATGTGTTTTAAAACAATGTCGTTAATTTGAAACAATTGTCTTTCAAATGTTGTAATGGTTGTGGTTACAATTCCTATGGGGACCTAAACGCATTTTCTCAGATTAAATAATGGAACACATGTTTGTAAAACGTCTCATTTGGGTCATTTTTTTATTTTCTTAGTGTATTATGCTATTTAGTAACACCCATTGTAATTTCCGTTGCGTAATCCAAAAATGAGGGTGTTACAGAGTGGTATCAAGAGCCTAAGGTTATATAAAACTAGGTCGAGTTTTTGAAAACCTAAACTATAACGCTTCTACACGCACGCCAAGACTCCTCGTTGCCATTGGTTACATATAGAAAGAGAAAGAATGTTTATGCATGTATTGTATGCATAAATTGTTATGTATTGGTATATTTATGCATGTGTTATATGCATAGATTGTTATGTGATTATATAATAATTATTATTATGTATGTTTGGAGTATATTTGAGATATATATTGAACGAGAATTTGTTGCGCATTTATGTGAACTGTTATTTTGGATAATAGTATTCTTATTGGAACACTATTGAATAAGTATTATATGATATTTTCTAGATTATCATGGCAAACGTAATTCCTCCCGATCATGTGAATGATTTACCCATAGTTGAGCCGAATCAACCCGATGTTGTTCCTGTTATTCCTGAGCCTGTCTTAGTGGATGAAGATGAGGACCCGGAAAAAGAAGAATTTGAGGAAGAAGAAGAAGAACCCCAAGAAGAAGAAGATATGGATATAGATGACAAAGAAGACGAGAATGAGCCGGAGTTGATGTTTCCTTATGAAGAGGCGGGTCCTCTTAACCCACCGCCACCTGCTTCTAATTCAGAGCCTGAAGATGTGATTAAAGTTGAGGACACGGTTGAGCCTGAGGATGAGATTGTTCCTGCTAGTGTCCATAAGGTAGGTGAGTCGTCTACTGCCAGCTTCCACAAAGAGGACAGTGATGGTTTGTTTCCTGGTCTCATGAGGAGGGACATTAACTCTCTTTTTGGTCGGATTGCTTCTCTTTCGAGATGACTGTGTGGTCACGAGACGGCGCATGTATTGGTCGAGAAGAAGGGGAAAGAAAAGGATAAGTATTATGGTAAGTTGATTTTGAATTTGGGTAATGAAGTGCGATCTAGTGTGGAAGAAGGAACGAGTGTGTCACACCCCGCCTAGGCGGAAACACGAGGCGTAACATCATAGATATCATCACAACATAATGGTGTCAACAATAGAGAGTACTAAATGAAATAGATAAACAAATGAGATACAATGTGTCATGACAATATCTAACACAAGATAAAGGAGTCTTGCATTACGATAGCAAAGTCATACCACAAGGAAACATACTCTAAAAGTCTAAACAATCAAATAACAACCAAGTATCAAACAATTCAAATGAGATAAATAAAATCTCTAGGAGAATGACTCCGCATGCAAGCCTACGGTCTTACTAGCAACTCTACCTAACTTCAACATCCTCAAGACGGTTACTTGAAAATGATACTTAAAACATCAACACAAAGGTTGGTGAGAGTCATAGGTTTAATACATGAAAATCAAATCCAACCGTAAATTACTGTGATAATTATGAAAACATTGCAGGATAATAAATGAACTATCATACATGCTAATATGCAAATCCAATCAATCACACAAATTCCCAGCAACGACCACAAGATGTCTCATAGCATACCAAGGTCCATGTGGTTACCCCCTTAGCCCAGGCCATGGATACTCCCAAAGTAACCTTCCTGCTCGCTAGGCCAAAGTACCATCCACTAAACAGGCCATGGATACCCGCAGGTGATCCCCCCCTGACTTAGTTCGCAATTCTTAATATCACATCACAAAACATGTAGCACACAACATACAATAGTCACGTATAGTCCATGCATCTTTGACAACACATTATCACAGTAATAAAAACATTTCCAAATACTTTGCATCATTTCCACTCCAATAAATCATAATAAAAGAGGGGCTATGAAACTCACCTGATGCACAAGCAGCTTCCAAACAATATCAACACAAGCTACACAATACAAACACAAACGTGTTACACGCGACCAAGCTAAAAGCTCAAGTCCATCTAACTCACATATGATGGATGTCTAAGAGTTTATTTAACCATCATGGGTCACCCCGACACCATGTCTAAACCTAACCACTTCATTATCACATTACACTAGTTAACTACAATTTGTTTAAAACTGCAGAATTTTGGCGTGTCTTGACTAACTTAAAAACCTTACTTGATGACTTTATAAATTATACCAAAAATCATCTATGTTTGTTTATGTGTTCTCTAACTACCATTTGATTCCCAAAAGCCATTTACGTGCACCAGTACTCCTAAGAAAATCAAACTTTAAAATTGTCCTAATTTGGATCTAATTGCACACCAAAATGTATCACTCTAAATACCATACTTAGACATGCTTTCAGAGGCTAATTTTCACAGTATTATCAACAGACATATGGAACTTAGCTACTGTAGAAGGGCTAAGCTTAATTCTTCTTTTAAGTTAGAGTTTCACCCTCACAAACATGACCTAATTCTGACCCGTATTTACTGTTTTGACCACTTTTGTTGCAGAGGTTATTTGACTGCCTTCCCTACCTTAAAAACTTTCGAGGCTGGATTTTATGGAAATTAGACTCTTTTGGCTTATTCATAGACTCAAAAAACATATCAATACACGCTTTTATCATCTAGATATCAGTCGTTGAACACGACCCAAAATTCTGCTCAACTCTAAATCAAGTTTTAACGCAAATCTAACCAAACCACAAGCATGCATACGCATCTAATTCAATCATAAGCATACTACAATCATAATATTAATTATCATTAATATTCTGTATTTTATGCAAACCTTAGATCCGTCATAAATTATGTTACATGAACTAAAAGAATAAACAAATAAAAAGAACATACCTAACGATCTTACTTGAATTAACACGATCTAACACCTAGATTTCTTGATCAAAATTTTTGTCTTCCTTAGGGTTTTGGGAGCTCAAATCGTACGACAACAAGAAGAGGGGAACATAAAGAGCCAGGTTTTTTGGGGGGGGCGGGGTTTTGAATTACATCTATCTCCTTCAAGTCCTAGCCCAACTCAAATAAGCTTAGTAAAAAAATTAATCCCTAAAACCGGACGCACCCTTATTATATATTTTTTTATTTTTTTATTTTTATTAAATTATTAATTAACTTGTTTACTTCATTACCTTAAGTTTTTATAAAAACCTAAGCTAATTTGATTAAACCTTTTTACTTAAACGCTACTTACTAAACTTTCTAAATATAAATTTCATTTCACCAAACCGCTTTTTATTTTTAGAAAGTTTGCTACAAACTTCTATATTTCACTTACTTATTTCATTTTTAAAATGCTATATTTCCCATAAACGCTTTACACTTAATTATCCAACCATGGACGTAGCATTGCATGCAATACGCCGTTCCTTTCCGTTATCCCTAAACGTGAACAAATGGAATACTCATTACCAAACACAAACACACTCAAAATGAGATGCCCATACACCTCAAAATAATATTAAGCACATTACTCAACCCACTTAGTGTTAGGATCTAGAACTAGATAGATCTTCTAGCCTTTGTGGTTTTATAGTACTTATGTAATCACAAGCATATACGTGAGAGACTCTAGCAAATGTTTAGGCGGAAACTAAACAATTCAATAAAGAAGAACAACTATATGAACAATGATCCTCTATGGATCTCTCTATTGATAATAAATTGTTTTTGTATTTCGTAATCGGTGCCAAACCCTAATGCTAAAGGTTTCTTTTATAGAGAAGAAACCCTAAATTGCTCAACAAGATTCCTAAAAACGCGTAAGAGATATACATCAATCTCTTCCTAATATATCTCATTCCTATATTAATGAGATAATTCTAGAATATAACTATAATTCCTTAATTACATTAATCACGTCTATAAATAAGATCAGCAGATTCTATCTCTGTCAGCAGAAACGAGAACATGACCAGCAGAAACATAATCAGCAGGAATGACTTAATGCCATCAGCAGAAACGAACATCTCTAACATCAGCAGCAGCACTTAGTCGTTTTCAATTATTCCCAACAATCCTCCCCTAAACTTGGTGTTGACTCCGTTAATTCCAAGTTTCTAGATAGATCTTCTCGAAGCAAGAGGATTGAGTAACAGCAGAAACAAATACCAGCAGAGACAAGGTAACCAGCAGCAACAATACAAGCAGCAGAAACCGTAGAAGCAACATCCAAATCAGCAGCATGAACTCGATGAACAGCAGAATCAAAGAACAGCAGCTTCCAGTCTTTGCAGCAACATAAGTAGATTGGATAAGCCTTTACCAAGTAGCCACTCTTGGGCTAGTTGATACTTTGGTGAATGCACTTTGAATAGGGCAATTTATACCTATACTGTTTTACAAGATTTGTCCAAACGAGTCAACTCAGTAACTTTACCAGTTGACCGGGTCCAACTCATTGAGTTTGATTGAGTCTTACGGTCAAAAGGAAAGGAAAGAAGAATAGCAACCCAGACTCGATTAACCAATTACAACAAAAATCAAACCCATAACAGCCACAATCAATCCAAATCCACAAGGACTATTATTCCTATTACCCATCCTCACATACACTTAAACTCACTCAGTTGACTCGAAACATAATGAATAAACAAACAAGATCTCAGATTTTTTTTCTGTTTCGTGTTGTACAATAATCTCAAGATCTCAGAAGTATCATCATCGATCCGTGTAGGTTATAAAACCCATGTTAATATACGAATTTAAAGAATGAGTCATAACAATATTGTTACACTCTTTCTTTGATTCGAATGACACTCAAATGAAATATCAAACCTACCTGAGACCTCTTATGAGATCTTGAAGCCTTTAAACCGATTGTACTCCAAATAGGGATGAGGTTGCTTCGTTTTTGTATGAAGATCAGTTATGAGTGATTCGTTTTAGGTTTGGGTATACGAATGATAATATGTTTTGTTGTTGATTGTTTATATAGATCGTGTGAGATTGTGAAAGAGGAATGGCAGATCTATTTTTTTGGAGTGATAAGGTGGGAGAAGTGTTACTGCGTTTGATATGTGGTGCGTGTAATTAGGTTAAATTTTGCCCTATTAAAAGGGACTTATACATCTGGAAAATTGATGGGCCGGGTTTCAAGGCTTTTGATTAGGCCAAGTTTATAAGATGTGAAATCTTGGGCCAGCTATTGTGATTAAAATGTTAGGCTAGTGGTCTTTTGGCAGCCGGGTCATATGAAAAGCATGGGCCAAATAATTTATTAGATGAAGATTGGGCTTGATTTTTGCATTGTATGGCTGCGTTGGTGATAGGCTATGATATAACCCAATAGTAGGCCGAATTTTTAATTGACCTATTTTTGGCCCGTGTTATCGGATTGAGCCGAGTTTTAAAAACACTTCATGACGGGTAATGTAAAAGTGACCGGGTTTTATTAATTGGACGGTTGTGCTTATGGTATATTTTTTGAGCCGATATTCGTTAACAAATTCAACACATCAAAAATCACGAACAACAACACAACAAACACAATACATTACCAATATAAAAAACGATCCTTATCAAAAATTCACATTCATTCATAAAGGCTTTTATTGAATTTTTTTTTTGGAAAAAACTACAGGGTTTTTATACGATGTTACTTAGTTAGATTTGTTGAGATTTGGTGTTTTTTGCTTCTTCTCAGGGTTGTTGTATCGGGTTGTCTCCTTCAGTGGTCATCAGTTTTAGCCTACATAATAGATAAGGGGATTTAGTTTGGGTTGATCAAGAGGGATTTGTAAAGAGAGTACCGACATCTTCTCACAGAGTATTGCTTATGCAATCATGGGCTATGAAGCTAAGTAAGCAGTTCTAGTTGGCATATGATGTACAATGGTGAGGGGGGGGGGGGGGGGATGATTCCTCAAATTAAGTCATATTTGCGAGGGAGAAGAAATGTGTACATTCGGTACTTAGTTGATTTTTTATGTTACCGTTTTGATGTTACAGTTTCAACTACGCAGCGGGATAAATTGCTTTCACTCAGGACTTAGTTGACTTTGGTGAAACAATTTAAATGGGTACATCCGGGACTTAATTGACTTTGATGTTACCATTTAGACTCTTTGACGGGACAATTTCGTTCTCTCCGGGACTTAATTGGACTTTGGTATAGCAATTTATATATGCAACTGTTCCTGGAGGGAGGGAAAAGTGTATTTCTGGGTCTTAATTGATTTTTGGTTGCTATACGGTTTTGACTTTGGAAAAAGGGGATAAAGTGTGTTTTTGGGGAATTCAAACAAGTCTGATATTCTTTCCTAAGTGAGACATTGTTGATGATATCATCCCCTCCCGCATAGTATCCTAAATGAGAAAGGAGGTCTTTGAGCCGAGCTGTAGGAGGTTGTATGACTCAAGACTAGTGCATTGATTCTTAATCAGTCTTAAGGGTGTCTGTTTGGGAGGGAGCTGAAGAAAGAGAGCCTACTAGTTGAGAGGGGTAAAAAACTCAAACTTAGATACTGCACGGAAGTTTGAGGCATAATTAAATATCAAAAGCCGAAGTTTCGGATATGGATACTTCAGGATGACAAGTGAAAAGTAGATTCTAGAAAACTTTGACATGACCAGAAGTGCATGAAAATAAAGTTTTTCAAGGCATGCAGCTGATTCAGAAAATTCGAGATGACCAAAAGTGTATAAAGAAAGGTGTTGAAGACATGTACAGAAGTTAGCCTTAGCAGTATGATTACAGTGTGCTCGTTTACAAGCTAAAGAAATAGAGCTGGAGTTAACTGGAGTATTCAAGAAGTTCCAAGGTAGCTAAAGACAATTTAAAGATTATGGACTTTTTGTTTATCGTGTTGTAATCCTTTCAATTCACTTTATTTTTGCTTTGTAGGAAACATTGTAAACCAATTCTCTTGTGGACAACCATCTTGGAGGGATATTGGTTAGCCTTCATTATTTTGTATTAGCTGGCGTATTACACGTGAATTGGTCTGTATAGACCAACTGCTAAAATGCAGGGACTATTATTGTATATGTGGTATAGATAGCTTTGTGTTAGGCTATAAATACCCCTCATGACTCTCTATGAGGGGTTGGTTGAATCATTGTGTAAACTTCATTCTTATCTTAATAAAACACATAGTTCATTGCCCTTTCTCTCTCTACTTTCTCTCACTAGAAAAGATGTTTCATCTTCTCTTCTTTGATCAACCAAGACCACCCTAAAAGGTGTTTTGATTCACGCAACAAAAAGTGATAAACTTCTCGTCAGTCTTTGCTGAATTAACTAAAGCAAGGAAATGCAGCGAACCTGGTTCCGCTCCTACTGATGGAAAGCTTCCTTTGTGTGAACGTTGTTTTACTCGCCATGTTTGTCAGTGTATGATCAAATGTCACAAGTATGGAAAGGTTAGACATAAGACAAGGTATTATAGGGAGAAGAGTGTTGCTACGGGTGCTAACGCTCAGTCTATTTGGACTTGTTATGATTGTGGTGACGCCAAGGCATACTAGGAACCTGATGTCTGAAGAAGTATTTGTATTTAAAGAAAGAAAAGTTAGAGATGTGGTGGTCGAGCTTACACTACTAAGGACGCTGAGCCGAAAGGTCCGAATGTGGTTACTGGTACGTTTCTGCTAAATAACCAATATGTTTCTGTTTTATTTGATTCGGGTTTCGATAGGAGTTTTGTAAACACCAGATTTAGTTCATTGATCAATATCAAACCGATTAAAATAGAGGATAGTTATGAAGTAGATTTAGCTGACGGAAGGGTAGTTAGTAGAAAACTGTTTTAAAAGGCTTGCACTTTGAGTTTAGTGAACATATTTTGAAAATCGATCTTTGCCGATTGAGCTTGGTATGTTTGATGGTCATCAATCGGTATTGGATTGGCTTGTTCAAGCACGATGTCGTTATCGTTTGTGGCGAGAAAGTTGTTCGTATACCGTATGGGAATAAAACGTTGATAGTTGAAGGTGACAAAGGTGGATCTCGATTGAAGATTATTTTGTGTATCAAGGCCCGTAAGTATGTCGAGCAAGGTTGTCATTTGTTTTTGCACACGTTACGAAGAAGAAATTGAAGGACAAACGAATGGAAGACGTGCCTATAATTCGTAACTTTCCTAAGGTGTTTCCTGAGGAGCTTCCATGACTACCACCACTAAGGCAAGTAGAGTTTCGAATTGATCTAGTACTGGGGGCCGCACCTGTTGCGCGTGCACCGTATAGATTGGCACCGTCTGAGATGAAAGAGTTGTCGGTATAATTACAAGAGCTGTTGGAGAAAGGATTTATTCACCGAGTTCATCACCGTGGGGAGCACAGGTGTTGTTTGTGAAAAAGAAAGATGGATCTTTCAGGATGTGTATAGATTATCGCGAGTTAAACAAGTTGACTATCAAGAATCGTTATCCTCTTCCGAGAATTGATAATTTATTTGATCAGTTGCAAGGTTCGAGCGTGTATTGTAAGATCGATCTACGATCAGGATATCACCAGTTACACATTAAAGAGGTAATACTTTTCCGTGTACTGCATTTAGGATCTAAATCATGGTCACTATGAGTCAAGTAATGCTGTTTGGATTGGACTAATGCGCCAATATGTTTATGGACTTGATGAAACGAGTATGCCAAGCTTCATATCTTGTTAAGTTCGTACATAGTGTTCAATCGTTGATATTTTGGTTTATTCCAAGGAGAAGAAGAGCATGGAAAAGCATTTGAAGACATTTTGAGCTGCTAAAGAAAGAGAGATTGTACGCCAAGTTTTCAAAGTGTGATTTTTGGCTAGATTCGGTACAATTTCTTGGTCATGTGATTGATCGTAGTGGTGTTCATGTTGATCCTGCCAAGATCGAAGCCACTAAGAGTTGGGCCGCACCGACGACGCCAATGGAGGTAAGACAATTTCTTGGATTGGCTGGGTATTATCGGAGGTTTATTGAAGGGTTTTCTTTGATTTCTAAGCCACTGACTAAGTTGACTCAGAAAAATAAGAAATACGAGTAGTGAGAAGAAGATGAAGAAGCTTTTCAAACGTTGAAGCAGAAGTTGTGTAGTACACCGATCTTAGCGTTGCCCGAAGGAACAGAAGATTTGATGGTGTATTGTGACGCATCTCTTAAATGTTATGGAGCCATGTTGATGCAAAGAGAGAAAGTGATAGCGTATGCTTCTAGATAATTGAAGGTCCATGAAGAGAATTATACTACTCACGATTTAGAGTTAGGAGCCGTTGTTTTCGCTCTTAGATTATGGAGACATTATTTATATGGGACGAAGTGTGTGGTTTTCACCAATCACAATATCCTACGATATAATTTGAATCAGAAAGAGTTAAACTTGAGACAACGAAGTTGGATTGAGTTATTGAGTGATTATGATTGTGAAATTCGGTATCATCCTAGAAAAGCGAATGTGGTGGCTGACGCCTTAAGTCAGAAGGGAAGGGAAAAGCCATTGCGTGTTCGAGCTTTGATGATGACTGTTCACAATGATTTACCGAAGCAGATTCGTAAAGCTCAGGGAGAAGCCAAAAAAAAGAAAGAATGTAAAAGCAGAAAATTTGGGGAGATTGATTAAGCCGATATTCGAATTTCGCCCTGATGGAACATGTTGTTTTGGGAATCGTGTTTGGTTGCCGCGATTCGGTGGATTGAGAGATTTGGTTATGCATGAGTCGCATAAGTCGCATAAGTCTAAGTATTCTATCCATCCGGGATCGGATAAGATGTATCAAGATTTGAAGTTGTTGTATTGGTGGCCGAATATGAAAGCGGATATTTCCACATATGTTAGTAAGTGTTTGACTTGTGTGAAGGTTAAGGCCGAGCATCAGAAACCGTCTGGGTTGCTGCAATAACCTGAGATTCCTGTTTAGAAGTGGGAAAGAATTACTATGGATTTTGTGAGTAGATTTCCGAGAACATCGTGTGGGTATGACACGATTTGGGTTATTGTCGACCGACTGACCAAATCAATTCATTTCCTGCCTATGAAGAAAACAGATAGTATGGAGAAACTCACGCGACTGTACTTGAAGGAAATAGTGTGTAGGCATGGTGTACCTGTTTTGATCATTTCGGATCGAGATAGCCATTTTACGTCTAATTTCTAGAGATCGCTTCAGAAGGCATTGGGGACGACTGTAAGATATGAGTACCGCTTACCGCCCTCAAACGGATGGTCAAAGTGAAAGGACAATACAAACGTTCGAAGATATGTTACGTGCCTGTGTGATTGACTTTGGAAATAGTTAGGATCTCCATTTGCCATTGGTCGAATTCTCATATAACAATAGTTATCACGCAAGTATTAAGGTTGCACCATATGAAGCTTTATACAGAAGAAAGTGTAGATCACCTGTATGCTGGAGTGAGGTTGGGGATAGCCAACTCACCGATCCAGAGTTGATATGCGATACGACTGAGAAGATTATCCAGATTAAGAATCGTTTGTTAGCTGCTCGTAGTCGCCAGAAGAGTTATGCATATAAAAGACTTAAGCCATTAGAATTTGAAGTTGGTGATATGGTATTACTCAAGGTATCGCCATGGAAGGGCGTTGTGCGTTTCGGAAAGAGCGGGACGTTAAGTCCACATTACATTGGGCCATTTAAGATTGTAGCTAGAGTGGGTCTTGTAGCTTATACGTTGCAGTTTCCTGAAGAATTAAAGAGAATTCATAGTATTTTTCATGTTTCGATTCTTAAGAAGTGTTTAGAGGAAGGTGATGTTGTAGTTCCGATGGAAGAAATTCAACTTGATGATAAGTTGCATATGATTGAGGAACCAGTAAAAATTGTTGATAAAGAGGTTAAGCGACTTAAGCAGAGTCGGATACCTATAGTTAAAGTTCGATGGAATTTGCAAAAGAGGTCCATAATTTACTGGGACGTGAGGATCAGGTGAATTTTTTAAGAAGAAGTACCCTCATCTCTTTATAAGTAAGTACAAAGCGGAGAGAGTGGATGAGACGAGCTGAGTGCCGGGACGTCACTCCATAAAGGTGGGGAGGATGTAACAACCCGAGTTTCAAGTTAGCGTCTATCCTTAGCTAAGATAGTTATTTTTAATTACGTAAATAATTATAGTCGTTATGTTATATGTGGTTGATTAGAATTTCCATTTATTGGTGAATTTCATTCCGTGATTTAGTTCTATTTGTTTTTAGCATCTTTAGATAGTCTGTTTTTGGTTTCGTTATTGCTCCGAGGAGCGTTAATAAAGAGGTTAATTTGTATTTTTTGTGGTTCCTTGAGTTTTTTTAAAAAAACCGTGTTTAAGGTGTGTTTTACAAAGTGTTTATATATATAAAAAGTGTTTTTTAAAGGTTTAATCTATATTTAGATGGGACGGATTTAAAATATTTACAAACGTGGTGTGACTCGAGTTTATGGCCGAATGTTATTAATAAAAAGATGACTTGTACTAGTTTTAAAAGAGATAGAGTATGAAGGGACTAGTTTTGCCAATATATCAAAGTCTAATTCTACAAATAGGCACTTATACTTCTCAGTTCATTCTTTTAGAAAATTTAGTCATCTCTTTTTCTCCTCTCCTTGTTGCCGTTCGAATACAAACACACACACACTTTTCATTGTCAAAAATTCATTACTCACATGCAATTAAATCCGTTTATACCATATTAATCCTTGTTCAATCCTCTACATTTCCCACTAAAAAAACCTCACATGCAATGAGTATTTAAGAAGCTGGGTTTTTGGTCAATATCTATTGATTTAGTGTATAAGGAAGTGTTTCTAGTTGATAGATTGTTGTTATATTGAAGTGGTTTTGTTTGAAAAGGTTGTTTGGTTTGGTCCTTGTGTTCGTCCGTATGGTTTGGTCAAGGGGGAACCATAGTCAAGTCTTGTTCTATCTTTGCGAGTGTTTACTTGTTGTTATTTGTTGATTTATTTGATGGTTATTACATGTATGTAATTGTAGCTAGTTGATTCAAGTGCAAAATGGGTTTGAAAGTATTTCAAGTATGAACATGAGTTTGATGGTTTTAGTACATGTTTTTAGACTAGTTAAATATATTAGAATGGTTGGATTTTGGTAAAAACAAGTTTTGGTATGACTTTGTGTTGACTTTTGTTGACCAAAACGTTTGACTTGACCATAGCGTGTCGAGAAATTTTTGTAATCTAAATTAGACATTTAAATATGATAAAGGATGGTCTAAGGTCCGTTTTGATATAAGGTAGGCCTTGTAACTCTAAAACGAATAATTTTAGGTCCGAGTCAAGTTTGGGTTATTATTTTTGATAAAAAGTCAAACTAGAAGTTTGACTGTTTAAAAGTCAAAACTTGGCGTTATACTTTTTGAATATGTTTATAAAAAGCAAAGGATTCCTAATGTTATTTAAACTAAGATGAAATATAAGGTTGGGTTATATTTTATTTTACTTTCGGCAAACTTTCTAAAAATAGAAACTTTATTGAAAACGTTGTGATATTTTTAAGTAAGTAAAAGCGAAAAGTTTTGCGTCCGCAACTTGGAGATTCTAGTCTTATTGATTGTGTATACGTATAGGATATATATATATATATTTATATATATATATATTTATATATATATATATTTATATATATATATATAGTAAGTATGCAATATATGATATGTTATACTTTTAGTCACGTGCTGCTATATATGTACTATATAGGTCGCGGTTGAGACGTGGAGTTTATTGCGCTTATTGATTGATTGATTGATTTGGCTCATTTGCTTAAGGTGAGTTCATAGCCTCGCTTTAAATTCTTTTAAATTGTTTAAACCCGTGAGGGGGATACATGTTTGTTTTATAAATCGAACACATATGATTTTATGGTATGTTAGACCCGATTATGAGATTGTTTCCGCATAAGTTGCTATTGTCGAAGTCCCTTATTTCATGAACCGTTAATTTCCTTGTTGTGAGGTATACACTAATGCATTAAATAGATCTATTGGGTTTGACAACCCTGTCCGGGGTTTGAATCCTTGTGACCACCCTGTCAAACGGACATTTTGTTATTAGGGAAATTTAGTTAGGTATATGATAAAAATCCTTGTCTAAATTCCTTTCTGGCTTTTGGGCACCTTTTAGGCATATGAAAATACTATTTGTTTTGTTAACATTCGATGTCATGAGCCTTAGCGCGTGAAAGAAAAGAAGTTACTATACATTGCATTTGTTGCTTTGTTTTCCCGAGAACTAATAATGTGTTCAAAGGTTTTTACTTATTGATTAATTTAAATTCTATAAATTTCACTCAACTTTGTTGTTGCCTGATAGGTGTAAAATACACATATCTGTTTATACCTAAAATAGCACAATTAAACCCAAAACAGACTAAAAAAGGCAAAAATATACTTGTTTTTGTGTTTTGTGTGTGTAGGTACGGATATATCAAAAATCACAAAAAAACCGTCAAAAACGGGCAAACACGGACACGAGAAACGGAAGAGCTCAAGAGAAGCCAAAGATTCAAAGCCAAAGCCAGAAAAAGTCAAGCTTCAGTCAAAAGTCAAAGAAAGTCAATTCTCAGTCAACTTCAGTCAACTATGGGTTAACAAAGTCAACTCACTAGAAGACAAATCCCAAATGTTTCATTTCAGTCCCTCCAAGTTCAATTAATATAACAAATGGTCCTTATACCTAAGTGGGCCCCTAAACCCTTAAAAACCTTACCCGGATCTAAAAGCCCAAAACCAAAAGCCCATTATCTAGTCCATTATCATCTTATAAATACTCCAAGGGGTCCAAAGCTGTCAAGAATGGAGTTAATTTGGACCTAAGGTGTCAATTCCGAAAGTTATTTTAACTTCACAAATAAGATAACCAAAAAGAGGGACCATATATGCCATTTCCCTAAAGTTCAAACCTGAATTACCCTTTTTAGTTAAAAAATGGGCGCCAAACACTGTTTCTATTCATTCGTCGTCTCCAAGCATTAACCATGGGTAAAAAGACTATTCAGGTGATCATGAACACAAGGGCAAGGTTAATTATGTCAAATCAAGGCTCTAAGTATCTTACACAAGCATCAAAGCCACGTGGCTATGGAGAAAGCACAAAGGAATGAGGAATTTGCACTACATTCACTCACAAAACTAGCACAAGCTGTCACATCATGAGAATGACAGCTTGGCAATCCTTGAGCATCCACATTTGATCCAACGGCTTACAATAGCCCTCAAATGATTGAAGAAATGATTGGCTGGGATTGATTGGAGCGTGGGCATCAAGCAAGACCTAGAAGCTTCAGCTTGGCACTATAAATAAGCCACACTATCACACACACATCTAGTTTTTATCTAGTTTTTTTTTTACTTTTTCAATTTTTCTAGTTTTCTTAGTATAATTGTTAGTTTAAATTTCAAGTAATTTCAGCTTAAATCCTTGTAATTTTCTTTTCAAAGTTTTGTAATCAAGTTTGTATTAATGAAATATTAGTTTTGTTTTGTCAAAAGCTCTTTAAGTATTACTCATAAGCTCTTATTTTCATCTTACATAATTGTAACTGTTTTCATAAGCTCAATTCAGCTCTCATGAGTCTATAAGCTCATGATAGAGCTAAACTGACTTAATCATACTTAAAAACTTAAAAATCAGCTTAAAATCTATTACCTTACCTTTGCATAAGAGTGGAAAGCTAATGGAAGTTGGTTGTAATGGAAAACCAAGAAGGACCTTACTCCTAGCTTATTTATAAGCTAGGAGAGCTTGTAACTGCCCTTCATTGGGTCCTCTTGTTTAGCTAGAGGTTTAAGTAAGTTTCCTCTATTTTCCTTTTGTCCTTAATTTTCTATGCTTAGATTTGCTTATTTGCTTGTTTATTGCTTAGTGTGCTTATTATTCAGCTGAATTGTGCTTATTATTGTCTCATAGTGCTTATTAGTTATAAATAATAATCTGTTTTTTTTGCCTTATTAGTTTAATTCATAGTTTGTCTTATAGTTATCTTTTAAAATCAATAAAAACCAAAAATTATAATAGCATAAGTTTTAATTCTTAGATTCTAGTTAATTCAGTTGTTAATTTGTGTTCATTAAGCTAGTTTTAAGTTGATTATTATCTGGTAATAAAGCTTGGATAAGTAGATTTCATTTTAAAAAGCTGAATTTAAATCTGTTTTTCAATTAAGGGGTGTTTGGTTTAAGCTAGTTTGACATCAAAAAGTCAAAATGACTTGTGCAAATTGTTTGAGTTAGTTGTATTCTCATGTTAGACTAATAGTAATTGAGTTTTCAGCAGTTAGTTTTCAATAATCAACAAATTTGAGCTTACTTTCATCACTTCAGCACCAGGGCATTTTTTCCCTTTTTCTTAGTTTGAGAAAACTTGATCCAAGCCTTGGAAGGCTTGGAATTTGCTTGTACTAAGTTAAAACACTCCTAGTGAGTGAGTTTAATGCAGTAGAGACCTCAAAGGATTCCTGCATTTTTGGTTTTGTACTCTTGCAAAGTGCATCAGCAGGAACCTAAGTTGTTCCTGCTGTCACTTTTGGTTTAATTTTAGTTAGGTAAACTTAGGTCTTAGGCTCTAAAATTCAAGTAGGGTATAGAGTAGATACAACTTAATATATAATAGGTCTTATCTTTCAATTTCTAGCTTAAATTCCTAGGTAAAATTTAGCTTAAAGTCACTAAGAAGCCAATAAATCAAAAACAGTAGCAAGGTTAGGGTAGCTTTAAATTTTTAGCTTATAGTAATTGCTTTTATGACTTAATTGAGTAGCTTATAGTAGGGTTGTTTAATTCTGAAAAGCTTAGCTTCTGTCTAGCTTAATTAAGCAATTGAGCTTAGCTTAATTTTAAGTTTTTTGGGTTTTATACTTAGTTTTTAGTATTTAGCATTAATTTCAGATAGTGTTAAGTGTTTTCAGCAAAGTTTTCTTTTCATTTTTAGTTTAAATGCATCATAAGCTTCTCAGATCTCCTTTTGCTTTTCAATTTGAGCTTAAATTGAGCTTTTTATAGCTGTTTAAGTGAAACCAAGGGCAAAAGCCCACTTTCTGTAAACAGCTTTTTGATAAGCTGTTTTAGGGCTTATTAGTGAGTTACAGTCTAGGTTGTGTTTACAAAAAGTGCTTAAAATTAAGTCCTTTTTAAGTTCCAATAATTAGTTTTTGAAAATAAGCAAAAATAAAAAAAATACAAAAAGTTGGGGTTTGCCTGCCTCGAACCCACGACCTCCCTCTCAACAACCATACATGTTAACCAGTTTGCTACAATAGCTCATCCATCATTGTTTCCTTTCATTAAATACTTATACACGTTTTAATTTTCCTTTTCATTTATAAGTCGTAGCCTAATAAGCCATTTTCACAGCTTAAATGATAAGCTGAGTTGAATCTTACAATTTTCTAGTAATCTTCGTTGCATCATAGATTTTTCCTGAATTTTTCGTAATTTTCCATCAATTAGTTTATTTTTAATAGTTTTTCGAAAGTTAAAATCTTAAAAAATCAATAAAAAATAGAAAAAAGTTTTATAAAAATACAAAAAAATAGTTTTTAGTTTTATAAAAAATAGCTTTAGGTTTACATTCAGTAAAATCATTTTTACACCTATTAGATTTTAATTTTCATTTTTAAGCTTTAATTTCTAATTTTAAAAATAGGATTTTAATTTTAAAAATAGTTAAAAATAGTTTTCTGAGTTTTTATGTTATTTTAGACTTTTCTAAGTTTAAAAATTATTTTTCTAAATTTGTAGGACTTAATTTGCTATTTTTTAAGATTTAATTAGATTAAACTAGTTTTTAATTCATAATAAATTCAAAAAAAATCAAAAAAAATGTTTTTTCTTTTTCCTAAAATTTTCTTTTGTCCTATCTTAGATTTAGAAATTTAGTTTACATTTTTAGGAGTTAAATTTAGTTTATTTGCTTAATTGTTGCGTTTTATTTGTTTCTCGTTATTTGTTAAGTGCTTTAATTGTTTTTAATTGCTTGTTTTTAATTAGTAGTTATAGAAAACCCAATCAATCTTCGAACCCATTCAAATCAGTATCCAATATCAAGCGAGGTTTCAATTTCTCAAATCGTTGGGAAAACGACCCGGGAAATCATACTTTCCGGTAAACATACGTATATTATATTATATATATATATATATATATATATATATATATATATATATTAAAGAGTGAATTTTCCTTAGGGAATTTTCTTAATTGCTCTTGTGGAAATATTATATATTAGTATATATAATCTAGCGTATCACTAACCCAAACCCATAACGGGTCGGGCACACCACCTCCATGTCGTCATCAATATCATCATCTCTCCATAAACAGAAATCATGGTCCGGTGACCTACACCGTGACAAAGAATGGAGTCGTCGCAAAGGCAAAGACAACCATCGTCATTGTCAAAAAAGTAAAAGTGTCACCGATGAAGATATAGATGAGCTCAAAGCTTGTATTGAACTTGGTTTTGGGTTTGATAATAATTCTTCACCTCATTTGAGTCAACGGCTTTCAACTACTTTACCTGCTTTAGGGTTTTATCATGTTGTCAATAAAAATTACTTTGACACGATTTCTATGTCATCCTCGCCATCTTTGTCATATATTTTGGATTTGTCCACTGTCTTTGAGTCTGACTTATCATATCTGTTGAGAAGTCCTCACGCCATTTCTTTTTTATGAGATGTTGAATGTGTGATCGGTGTTTATGTGTGAAGGGGATAATCTACAAACAGTGATGACAATATTGAGACATTGGGCGCAAGTTGTTGCTTGTTCTGTTCGGTTATCATCATCATGAAAATACAAAAAGAATGTAGATTGAGTAAAGGCAACTATGGTTGTGTCAAACTAAACCCAAGATTCTAGTTAAAAGAAAGTTGACATGCACCTACCAAATTTAATATCTATGTTTGGCTGCTACTACGATATTTTTTATTGGATTTGATGATGATGTCTATAGGACATATATATGATTGATCTAATAAATTTAATAACCATGCAACATTACATAACCGGATTAAGGCCGAAACCAGTAGTACTAGATTAAAAGTGGGTTGACCTTTTATTCACGTGCTTTAATCATAGTATTTTTTGGTGTTGATTTTGAGGTTTGTGAAGGTGGCCAACGGTGGTGAGAGTGGTAGATGGTGGTGGTATGAAGATGAAGATTGAGAGAGAAAAATAAAAAAATAAAAATCTAAAAAAATAAATAAATTTATTACATAAATGGTCCATGTGGTTTACTTGGACATCCACTGATAAAGAAGACGATGGTATATTAGTCATTTTGTATGGTCAAAGGACCAGTTAGTTAAGAAAGGTCAACCATAGGGACGTATGGTGTAATTATTGCTTTTTTAGGACGAGACATGCAATTTGGCAATAACCACAAGGACCAAACATGTAATTAACTCTAACGTCTATTCAGAGAGTGTTAAGAGTTTTAGATTTAAGGACAATCTATGTCAGAAATAAAAGGGTTAATGACATGTAGTAGCAACGTACTTTCTCATTTGTTCCATTATCATATACGAACCCAA
>BQNB010003224.1:70811-116730 GCA_026074375.1 Tanacetum coccineum
GAATTTCTTCACGGCGGTTTGCTTAAATTTAATATTTTATTAAGTAGGTTACCAACCCTCTGACACACGGCGGGTTGCTTGAACAGGTTATCAGCGGTTTGAATATTTTAATAGCAAATATCTAAAGGAAACTCTGGCGGTTTGAAAACTCAACGGCAGTTTGATTAAAATATAGACGGCGGTTTGTATTCTTTCTTCGCGGCGTGTTGCTTGGCAGCGAGTTGTGTTCGGCGAGTTGCCTTAAAATTTCGTCAGTGAGTTGCCTCATTTCTTTGCAGCGGTTTGGTAGCCTCTGGCGGCGAGTTGAGCTTTTGTCTTAGAAATTTGAAAGATTACTTGGGACTTAATATCACGAAAACCAGAAACAAATACGTTAACCTCACCAATTTTAACGTACACTCACTAATCATTGATCGATCAAAACATATCATATCATAATAAAACAAGATGTCTAGTATGTCAGAAGACATTCAGTGTGCCAGTTCTGATACACGCCCACCAATGCTTGATAGAACAGACTTTGAGTCTTGGCAACAACGTATACGTCTGTACTGTCTAGGAAAGGATAATGGAGAGAACATTATGACGTCCATTAATGAAGGACCATTTCATATGGGAACGGTCTCAGATGTTATTGCTGGAGGAACTGAGGGTGCAGTTCAACAAGGTCCAGTACGTGTTAGAGTCCTTAACGACCTTTCAGCTGAAGAAAAGGAAAGGTATAAAGCTGACATTAGTGCAACCAATATCCTAGTTCAAGGTATACCAAAAGACATCTACTCACTCATCAACCACTATACTGACGCCAAAGACATTTGGGAAAACGTGAAGATGATTCTGGAAGGTTCTGAGTTAACAAAGGATGACAGGGAATCTCAGTTATACGATGAATTTGAACACTTCCGTCAAATCAAAGGAGAAACCATTCAAGGATACTACGTTAGGTTTACGAAGCTCATTAATGACATGAGAAACATCAAGATGACCATGACCAGGATGCAGCTTAACTCAAAGTTTGTGAACAACATGTTACCAGAGTAGAGTAGATTCATAACTGAAGTCAAACTTAACAGAGGTTTGAAAGAGTCAAATTTTAATCAGTTGTATGCCTACTTAAAGCAACATGAGGTGCATGCTAATGAGAACAGAATTATGATGGAAAGGTTCAGTCAACCAAATAATGATCCTTTGGTACTAGTGTCGGATGCCTCAGTTCTGCAGTATCCAACACAATCATCCAAGTCTCCTCAATCCTCAACATAACCATATCCTTCTGACAACTTTCAAATGGACTCAGGAAGTTCTTCAACAGAAAACTTGATTGAAAGTTTATCCAACTCACTTGCCCTCCTCACTCAATCGTACAAATCACATCTTCCTCAAACAAACAATCAACTTAGAGCGTCGTCTAATGCAAGGAACAAAGCTATGGTTCAAGACGGGAAAGTTGTGGTTCAAGATGTCCGTGGAAGATACAATGCGAATAATCAAGGAAGACCATTTCAGAGAAACAATGCAAGAGGAAATGGTGTAGCTGGGAATGTAGGAGGTCAGAATAGAGGAGGAATTATTAATCCTGGTCAAGTGAAACCCATCAAGTGCTACAACTGTAACGGACTAGGGCACATAGCCCGAGAATGTCCAAGGCCAAAGCGACTTCAAGATTCAGACTACTTCAAGGACAAGATGCTACTAATGCAAGCCCAGGAGAGTGGTGCAGTACTGGATGAAGAACAGTCGTTGTTTCTTGCAGGAGAACAGGTTACCAACGTTGATGATGATGTGGATGATTCACCCGAGAATGATTTGGCACTCAATGTGGACCATGTCTTTGAAGCTGATGAATGTGATGCATTCGACTCTGATGTTGACGAGGGTCCCATCACACAGACCATGTTCATGACAAATCTCACATCGGAAGATCGAATCTACGATGAAGCCGGGACATCATATGACTCAAATACTCCTTCTGAGGTACATGATCATGATACCTTTGTAAATCATTTAGATGAGTATCATGAAGTACACGAGATGCAAACCGATGAACAACACAACTACGTTGTTGACTCCGATGCTGACTATACGAGTAATAGTAATATTATTCCGTATGATCAGTATGTGGAAGACAACGAAGATCATGTTGTTCAAAGAAATGTATCTTCTGTGCGAAATGATGCATTGATGTCAATTCTCGATGAAATGCATGAACAGGGTGTACAAAGTAGATTAGCAAATAAGCCAGACATGGTAGTTAATGACTCAGTGACCTCTGAACTTGCGAGATATAAGGAACTGGTCGGGGAGTATGAAAAACGGGCAAAATTTGAATTAACTGATAGAGAACGAAAAATTGATGAACAAATGAGAATAATTATCTCAGACCGAAATAGAAAGGAAACGTCTTTAAAATCTGAACTTCATTCAGCACAAATACTCCTTAGTTCTACCGTTGACCATTATAAGTCAAAGACAGAAGAAGTAACACTTTTGAAAAAGGATTTTAAACAAAAAGAAGACAAATTCCTTGAAGAATTTTTGGACATATTCTTTCGAGGACTATTCTCGTATTTGAAAGTTCTATATTTTTATGAGGTTTACAAAAATATAACTTTCTGTCATGAATAGTAACTTTTATAAAAATAGTTTTATAAAAGTATTAATTGTCGTAAACTCGCGAAATTCATAACTCGTTCGTTATTAAATGAAAAATTACGATTCTTATCATTTTGGAATCTAAAAATTGTGTATTATTTGTTTAAAAATATCAACCTTGCTGTTTAATAATTTTTATAGAAAATGTTTTTTATAAAAATTTACATACGACTTCGATTTATTAACTTATAACTTGATTTTTAATGTAACTTTCGATAATAATCCGATTTGACAGTTTTCCTTACATTTCGGAATCGTCGTGAAATGTAATTATCTTATAAAAATAAAAAATGATATGAAAAATTCGAATTTGGGACAGAATGTTTATGCTTGTTTGTTAAGTCCATTTTGACTTTTCTTTGTACTTTACCACTTTGTAATTTACCACAAGTCTCAAATATCTTGTATATTATATAACTTTCCTTATATTATCTCTTACTTGGTCCCATATTAGTCTTATGTTCCAGTTACCAAGGTTTAACTAATCCAAGATAATACTTAAAACAATAACCGTTTACTTAAGAAAACTCTATATTTACTAAGTTTGTCATTATCATTTTATGACATAATCCAATTGGGTACAAGTGTATTTCTTTTTCCATATGACCTAATTTAAGTGTCTATTAACATTATTAAAAGTCACAATCAGTAATAACATGTATTATGTATTTCTTTAAGTGAAACATATTATGAAACTATGAAAACCCCTAAATTAATCCATAATCAAATTAGCAATCAAAACCAATATGATACAACATATTCTCATCCCTTTTAACATGGGAAGTAATCACACAATATATTATATATATAGTGTGTAAAATGAATCCATTTCAAATATAAGACTTCATTTTCATGAATAAAACCTAAATGGTGATTTTAAGCTAAACTAGAAAAATCATCTGTATAAATAAGTGGAAAGTATAGCAACATAAAGAGTTAAATGGAACCTAATGAAGAATGAATTATGATGATGTAAAAGTACTAAACCCTTGTTTAGCCACAAAAACCAAGCTTGCACTTAAGAAAACCCCTTATTTTCTTAACAAAAACCCTAGCTTCCTTTTCTTGAATTAACACTTGGAAAAGGTTAGCCAAGTGCTTGGGATACACCTTAAGAATACCTTACAATCTAGGATTGTAATAGAAGTGTAATGGGTGAATAAAATTTTGTATTGGTTTGGTGGTGGTGGGTTTGATGCCGTGAGCTTATATTTGAGCCAAAAGAAGAATAATGTGAATTTGTCCTCTAAGTGTTTATCATGTAAAATTAACTGCTAGTTACTTGACTTGATAATATAAAGCATTCTTAGTCAAAGGAACATGTAAATGAGGCTCAATGTATGGTCTTGATCAAAGTTATGGTGGGCATGGTGTGCCATAATAGTATGGGTTAGACATGATGAAGTATTGTGCCATTAAGAAGCAAGGTGCTCATAAATGAAGTATGTTGTTGTTTTGACCAAATGGAAGAATTTTGCTATAATACTTGCACAATATGCAAGAATTTCGGCAAAGGTATGATATAGATGATATATTTTATGTAATGGGTATAAATGTGGGTATTTGTTGAAGCGCATAAAAGTTTTTGTGGTTTCGGGAGTGCCTAAACGATAAATCTATCGCTGAACATGTATACCTTTACGTATCCGATAAAAATAAAATGAACAAAAGTTGAAATAATTATCCTCAAAATAATTATAATAACCCTTGCATGATGTACACATTTAATTGGTTGAAGCCCTTTACAATTGAAAGCAAATTTTAGCTTACGCGATTATAAACTTAATTACATAGAAATACAAGCAAACGCTACAATGCTAAAAACATAAATAGTGCAATTTATCGACTACGTTAATGACTTGAAACACAGGGTGTTATAGACTTCCCCCGTAAAACGACCTTTTCCTCAAGGCTCACAATGCAGCACTAGACGACGTGTGGTCATGGTGAAGAGGTTGGGTAATTCTTCTTGAATTGGTCTTCCCGCTCACGTTCCCAAGTGAACTCGACCCCCTCTTGTGAGTTCCAACGAACTTTGACCATGGACCGACTCCTCTGCAACCATAACATCCTCGGGCCCACTATTACCTAACCGCTTCCTTAACAACAATGCAGTTTTCAACCAGATGAAGTCAATCCAACGGAACGGTCTAAAGTTCGTCGACATGAGAACTTTACAAATAGATACATAAACGTATTATGAACTCAGCTCAACTCTTCTATGAAGTTAAGCTATGTAATCCACATCTCAAACCCTTTCGATCACCTTAAAGGACCAACAGACCTAGGGTTTAACTTTCCCCTCTTTTGCAAACCGTACGAGCCCCTTTCCAGGAGAGACCTTAAGCTTGACTTTGTCTCCAACTTGGATATTCCTTGGCTTACGTTTCAAGTCAGCGTAACTCTTCTGCCCGATCACGAGTCAGCTTGCATTCTTCTGTTTGATCTTGGATATTTCTCAGTGGTCTCTTGATCAGGCTTGTCTGGCAGGAGTAATTGGAGCTTCCCATCTTCTTTCCAACAAACAGCGTGAACGACACTTCCGACCATTAAAGTGCTGTCAATGGGTGCGGCTTTGGATGCTAGCGTAATAGCTATTGTTATATGAGAACTCGACCTATGGGCAAAGTGGTAAACCCAACCCTTTTCCAAAAGTCGATGGCACATTCGCCACCCCCAGCACGCAGCATATCCTCGAGAGTTTGTAATGGGCCTCTCCTTGCCCGTCTTGTTTGAGGAAGTAAGCAGTATACAGATCAAAATTTGTACCCAAAGGGCGGTATGAAGGACCTCCAGGAAAATTTAGATGGGAGAATACTCGGTCCTCGAGTCAGCATTTTTGTGAGTAGGGTTAAATGGGCCTAAGTGAATGCGAGCGCGTCCTTTGGGGTACGAATATTGCAGAGTTTTAATGCGTGAAAGGAGTCGGTGAGAGATATGGGGGTGTGGTAAGAGTAGAAGGTATTTGTGAGTAGGGAAATGTTATAAAATTTTTGTGTAATTTTAAGGGTTAGGAGTGTGAGGTGGGGTTATATTGATTTTGGTGGGGTGGAAAATATTATGGAGGGTGAGTGGTGGTTAAATATTAAAGGTGAAGTGGTGGGGGGAGATGGTAAGGTGATGTGGGATTGATAGGGTGGTTTATTTTGGTAGTGGGAGGAGGGATGGGAATAATTGTGTTAGTAGGATGGAGGGTGTTTGGTTTTTTTTTTGGTTTTTTTTTTAATGGGGAGTTAAATGTTGTTGGTGGGGTGGGGGGTAAGGTTTGTGGTTGGAAAGAATTTGAAAGTTATTGTTTAATAGAAGGAATGGGTGGGGATATTGGATGAAGTGTGGAATTAGGGGGGAAAGTTGTAGAGGTTTGGGTGATGTGTGATAATATGAAAAATTAGGATGAAGAGTTTGGTAGAGAGGGGTGAGGATGAGGAGGTATAGTGTTTGAAGGGGGGTGAATTTATTTTGGATTTAATTTATATTATATTGAGGGTATTTAGTAGTGTAAATGAGTTTTGATTATATTAGTATTTTGATTTAAAGGGTGTTTTAGATGTTAGATTGAAGGTTTATATTAATTGATTTAAATGAGGCGTTGCATCATGTTCAACTCTTTTTGATCTAGAAATGTGTGCAAACTCTTGTGATCGTATACACAGTACTCTTAGTTCCATATAAAAATGTCTCCAGATCTTGAGAGCGAACACCACTGCACCGAGTTCTAAATCATGAGTCGTGTAGTTCTTCTCATGAATTTTTAGCTGGCGTGATGCATAAGAAATCACTTTTTCTCTCTGCATCAACACAGCGCCCAAACCCTTCCTTGAAGCGTCGCAGTATGCGATGAAATCTTCGCTTCCTTCAGGTAATGCAAGGATTGGTGCACTGCACAACTTTTGCTTCAACACTGAAAAGCGCTGTCTTGTTTATCGCCCCATTCAACTTAACTTTTATGGTGAGCTTTGTCATAGTTTGGCGATCTTTAGAAAACCCTTTCGATAAATCTTCGATTGTATCCAGCAAGAGGGGGAAAAGAAAGGAGGAGGTGGTAGGAGGAAAGGGGAAGGAGAGGGAAAGACCTAAGAATTGACGGATCTCGTTGTGACCTTAGGAGATGTCCCAATCCTTAATGGATTCAATCTTGCTAATCCACATGAATCCTTACTATCGTCACGTGACTAAGAACTGTACCTTAGAATCCAAAATACACGTTTGGAAAACTTTGCATACAACTCCTCTTTCTTTAACAACTCCAATATTTTCTTAGATCTCTCATTCTCTTTCTTGTTCTTGGAATAGATCAAATATCATCATTATTTTTAAACATAAAGGCAATCACAAAAATTTACCAGATTAAGGCTTGCAAACGCCGATTCCTCAGGCCCATGAATACGCAGGTGCGTTTGTCAAACCAAACGGCATAACTTGAAATTCGTAATGGCCGTAACGAGTTTTGAAGGCAGTCTTCGGAATGTCTTCTCTCGAACCCTCAATTTGTGATATCTGACCCTTAAGTGCAAATCATTCGGAGTGAACACTTGATCCTTAGACTTGTCAAATAGGTCCATCATTCTTGGGAGCGGAATAACGCGTTCTTCACCGTTAATTTATTATGTTCCCGGTAATCAATTGCACATCCGGAATGCCCCGTCCTTCTCTTGACAAACAAGACCGAGCTCCAGGGCGAGGAACTGGGCTCTTATAAAGCCTTTGTCGGACAGCCTCTTTCGGAGTTGCCCAAATTAACTCTTTCATCTCGGAAAGGCGCCAATCGATAAGGTGCCCGTGCTATAGTTGCAACACCAGGTACCAAATCAAATTGAAACTCCACTTGTCGAGTCGGAGGAAGACCCGACAAGTCCTCAGGAAATACTTCGGGAAAGTCTTGACTATTGGAACATTCTCAAGTCCATTCTTCTCCCAGGGATGCTAACAACTTCTCGCACACACAATGATCGCTTGGTATTTCTCCAACCAATCCATACCGATTATATCATCGAAACTACCAAGTTCTACAGGCATTAAGTTGATTTCGAATGGGTGATTTAGTAAATTCTCTAATGGCGAGAAAATTTGATAGCGAAATTGTCTTAGGGGCGACTATAAAGTGTATGGCTTCTCGGACATAGGATTTGGTATAAGATGATGTCAACTTTATAGAAAGATGGAGTAAAGGTCTGCTTAGATTGATATGTTACTAATTCGAATTTCAAAGTAAACGCGTTCATGAAAGACCACACAAAATATGATATAAGTAGAAAATTGTTTTCCTTAACAAGAGTTTTTAGAGTGACTACTCTCAGGCAGGCATGGTACCTTCCTGATTATACATATTGATCAGCCATGTAAATTGAGGACTAACGATGCATTGCTCATTTTCGTAAAAATAGCGTTAAAATTCATGATATTCGAAAAAAAAAAAAAGAAAGTAGTTCGTAAAGAGTAAGTAAGGAACCTAAGTTAATATTGACGAAATTCTCATAATAGATAAATATGAATTATTTCGTACAACTGAAGATTTAAGGGAATACAACGAGAATTCTAAGGAAGATAATTTAAGATAGTTCCAACTTATTGTTTGCTAGGCAAGGCATCCAACTTTCTCTTTTAAGCTTCGATCCCATCCTTAATGTTGTTAGGGCCTTGATCGTTTTCTCCTCTCATAAGGTAATGCAACACTCCATGTGCTCTAGTAACTCAATATGGTTTTTATGACTTGGATCTTTCGCACTGTGGCAATCCCTCTTGTAGTGCCCTTGATTCCCACATTCATAGCAAATAATCTTCTGACTTGTCACAGTGACCCTTTGGTTGTTAACAGCATTGGCATTTCCCGTACCCCTACAGTCACGGGCGATGTGACCGTACTTGTTGCATTTATAGCACTTTGGAGCACACGGACCGTCATGGTGGTAATTGCACTTTGAGCACAGGGGTTTAGATCCCCCATATGGTTTCTTATCACCCAATCCAGCAGTGTATGCCCTGCCAGTGTTTTTGCTCCATGATTTTGTTGTTGTTGTTGATTCTGACTATTTCGGGAAGTGTTTTCAAACTTCCTCTTGTTCTCAGTCTGGCGTTTAGCAAGAGTGCTGATCTTTTTATCCACACGTTTCTGGAACTTTCATATTGGACACTGCACTCTTGAGTCTCTGACTTCCACACTCATAAAAGGCGAGAATTGTTGATTCCTAGCAGCAGCAGGATTCCTACAATCCTGGGTCATGTGGTCAACCTTCTTGCAATTCCCGAACTTTACAGTACATTGCCCATTGTGGTTACCTTCCCACTTTCTCTTGTTGTTAGCATTCTCTGCTACCTTGCATTCTTGTTGTTCGGTCTGGCTTATTGACTTACGGGCCATGTTGGTTTTCGTCTCATAAATGGCAATAGCCTCGATAGCATTAGCCACTCGCTCGGCTATAACCCGCTCAATTTCCTCAGACTCATCCTTGATCAAACCGTGTCATTGTTTCCTGAAAATCACAGGGAACAAAATGTATATGAAGTTTCATTCAAGGGAAAATCATGACACTCCGTGATCCCAACAAGTAGGTAAGGTGAGACCACGTTATGCATAGATATAAGATAACAGCAACCATAGCATAAATAAATCCCCATCGTCCAGTAGCATGATCATAACCAACAGCGTAAGTTAATACTTAATACATCATTTTACATGAGTAAAAGAGTACAAGCTTTTAATTAACACTACCAACCGAGTATTACTCAAGTTTAGTGGAATACAAAATGAGCTACACTGACAAATCTATTTGTCTATGGCCAGGGTGCCTCTCAAGATTCTAGATGCTAGACTCTTATGTTATCTTTAAGTGACTCCACATTCTCTGGTGGTGGTGATGATGAAGGTAGTGTAGCAACATCTCGGTAATGCCTGCCTTAGCAGATGGTGATCGTGGAGTATGGTGTTAAATAAACAATCTACTGACGGGGGAAAAAAATTTTATTTTTTTTGGGGGGTTTTTCCCTCCAAAAAAAACAAAAGAAAATGTGGAATATGGTTGTGGGTGCCTAGGAGCAAGACTCATATCGTAACTGCCTCTGCATCCTCAGCTTGAGGGAAGGAACATCCAGTAGGTACAGGGAGGAGGTCGACTAGAGCTAGGTGTCCTCCCTCCTCCCGTCCACCTCTCCTTCCTCAACATCATCATCATCGTTGTCATCATCAGATGGCTCATTATCATAATTGTCTCATCCGTCGACAGGATGGTCAGCAGGTTCCTCCTCAGGGTCCTCCTTATCCTCATCCGGAATAGAGCCAGCAATGAGCCTGGTGATAAGCGGTGTAGTGAGGCATCAGACAGATAGAGCTGATCCTTCATAGTTCCTCTAGCTCCTCATAAGATAGCCTCAATGGAATCACATGCGCTCGGAATAATATAAACAATACGTGTAGGAAATCGTCTATAAGAAAACATACCGCTTGCAGCGAGCAAAACATAAACTTATATAAATAATATTATATAAGGCTGGTATAGGAGAAACGAGTATGCACTTATGGCATAAATGACTATGGAAAGGTATCAATTCGATAGCTTAAAGTTTAATTGTAGCGCTAGGACCTACGACTTATCGAACTACCTTGCCTAAGAAATTTCCCTATTTAAATAAATATTCATTATATAAATAATTGTAGAGTTGTGTGAAAGAATGCAAACTCATCTTTGTATATATACAATATACCCTCATAGTAATATACGTACTATAATATAAACACGTATATCAATTTTGAATGCATCTAGTCCCACTAATGCAACAAATAGTGTATGCATGAATGTATGCACATATGTATGTCCCTTGTACAACCCCATTGTATGAATTCGTTGTTTGAAAATTTGATAAAATTCCGCAGCAAAAACCAATTTGACCGAGGTTCTCTAAAACCTTGGCTCTGATACCAATCTGTACCACCCCCAATTGGGTCGCAGCGGAATCTGGTCCGGGGCGGTTACTTCAAGATCAATCACACAAAATATATACGAACGTCCAAAAAGTTCGTATGAAAACGAACATGGATTAACAAAGTAATTGTTACATAAGCCCGAAGCTTACTTGAGTGTCCACTTGATCAAATACAAAGATTTTACAGCCCATAAACAGATAACAAAATGAAATGGCGACAAAATCTTTAATGCATACACCCAATCACAACCACCATGTACCATCGCACCTTGTGCTTATTGACCCCCTGAAAACATTGTTTTTTAAAAAAACTCAAACAAATAATGTTGGTGAATTCATAGGTTTGATAAATCATATTTGTCTCCCAAAGTGTTTGATAATGCAACAGATAGCAGATATCATATAAATGTAATTACGATGTCTCTAAGCACATGACACTGATGCTTGACCTGAATGGATGCCAAATAATGCCGTTTGCCCTTGGTGATGTTCTAACCCGCAACATCCAATATACGACATGTATACGTTTCGTTTCACTGGTGATAGGCTAATCCCCCTAACGTGGTTTGTCAAACCCAATAGATCAATCAATAACATTCGCGCTCGTAATATAACAGTTCATGAAATGGGCCTCATTGGGGTTATCGCCTACTTATGCACAAGTAATCTTAAATATTATAATCTTAACCACTGTTCCATTAGTAAACATCTGCATGATTTTCACTCCCCAAAACTTTGTAAAACAAAAGCATGAAAAACGTGGGGCTATGAACTCACCTCAGTTCTGATAACCAAAATATCGGTAGATAATGCGTCACGTAAAAGATCGAATGCAACCTAAATTATCATAGTCTTATCAGTACCCGAGTACTTTAATTGATAACATTGAATGTAATCCTATAGATAATATCGTACTATCGTTCGGGCAATCAAAAAATAAAAAATAAAGAGGTCATGACATGACGATCGAGGAGTTAGGACACTAAATCGTAAATCCAACAACTCGTCGAAAACGCCATCCGAAGAGCCTCATTATGAACTCCTAGTAATATCGTAACTTTGAACCCAAAACATTCTATATAGCTCAATCACCAACTAATGGTTTTGGTAAAATTGGGTTTAAGAAGTTAAAACGTTTATAATTATCGTTTTAGCAAAATTGGCGTAACTTTCGCGTTCTAAACCCGATTCTCGCGTTTCTTATGGCCCATATTTTCGTATCAAGACGAGTTATCATAAATTGACATTTTCGAATTCGACCAACTGTGAACATAACTTTTACTGTTCACACTCAGACGTGAGTTTATAAAAAATCGACGTATTCGTCGTCGTAAACCCGTAAAATGTCGTATTTTAATTCGAAATACTCCATTTTTAACGATTCTTTCCGAGGACGTTCTCGTATTTGAAAGTACTATATTTTTTTATGAGGTTTACAAAAAAATAACTGTCCTGTCATGAATATAACTTTGATAAAAATAGTTTTATAACAGTATAAATGTCTGTAAACTCCGCAAAATCATAACTCGTTTCGTTATTAAATTGAAAAATAACGATTTCATATCACTTTGGAATCCAAAAATGTGTAATTAATTGTTAAAAATATCAACCCTTGCTGTTATAAGTTTTACATAAAAATGTTTTTTATAAAAATTTACTTACGACTTCGTTTATTAACGTATAACTTGTTTTTAACGTAACTTTTTCGTTATTAATCCGTTTGACAAGTTTCTTACTTTTTCGGAATCGTCGTGAAATGTATTATCTTATAAAAATATAAAATGAGTATGTAAAAATTCGAATTTGGGACAGAATGTTTATGCTTGTTTGTTAAGTCCATTTTTGATCTTTTCTTTATACTTTTACACTTTTGTATTTACCACAAGCTCATATATCTTGTATATAATATATCATCCTTATATTAATCTTCTTACTTGTCCAAAATAGTCTTATGAGACCAAGTTACCAAGCGTTAACACTAATCCAGGATAATACTTAAAATTATAACTTTACTTAGAAATCTCTCTAATTTACTAGTTTTGTCATTAATCATTTTTATACATAACCAATTGGGTACAAGTGTATTTCTTTCCATATGACCTTATTTTAGTGTTCTATTAACATGATTAAAAGTCCACAATCAATATTAACATGTCTTATGTATTTCTTTAAGTTGAAACATATTATGAAACTATAAAACCCAATTATCCATAATCA
Organism: Tanacetum coccineum; assembly: GCA_026074375.1. NCBI lineage: Eukaryota > Viridiplantae > Streptophyta > Magnoliopsida > Asterales > Asteraceae > Tanacetum > Tanacetum coccineum. The sequence continues at coordinate 83,598 of BQNB010003224.1, forward strand.
TGTTTTACATCAAACCATATTTACAACATTTTCTCACCTTTGTAACATGATGTAAGTAATCACACAATATATATATAATGGGTAAAATGAGTCATTTTCAAATATAAACTTCATTTTCATGATAAAACCAAAATGAGATATTAAAAGCAAATAGAAATATCAATCTGCATAATAATAGAAAGTATACAACAAAAAGGAGTTTAAATGAACCTTAAGAAGAATGATTAAGATGATGTATAAGTACCAAACCCATGTTTACCACAAAAACCAAGCTTGCACATAAGAAACCCGTATTTTTCATACAAAAACCCTAGCTCCATTTTCTGATTAACACTTGGAAAAGTTAGCCAATGCTCGGTTCACCTTAGAATACCTTACAAGTATTTGTATAGAAGATGAATGGTTGAATAAAATTTTGTAATGGGTTTGTGTGGTGGGGGTATTTGATGCCAGAGAGCTTATATGAACAAAAGGAAATTTGTGAATTTTTCCTAGTGTTTATGCATGTAAAAGTTAACCTTGTGCCTAGTTACACGTATATTAAATGCATTCTGATCTTCAGAAGGAACATAGTATGGCTCAAGGTATTAGTCTTGGAGTCAAGTATGGTGGGCATGGTGAGCCTATAATTAGTATGGTGTAGACATGATGAAGTAATGGTGCATTAAAGAAGCATTTGGCTCATAAATTGAATTATGTTTTTGTTTTGACCAAATGAAGAATTTTGCTATAATACTAGCACAATAGCAAGAATTTCGGCAAAGGAATGATTATAGATTATATATTTATGAGTAAAATTATATGTAATGGTAATTAACAAGTGGGTATTTGTTGAAGAGTAACAAGTATTTATGGTTCCGGGATGCCTAAACCCCCCCGAAATTTATCACGAAACTATACACTACGAATCCGATAAAAATAAATGAACAAAGTTAATAATTATCCTCAAAATAATTATATAACCCTTGCTTGCTGTACACATTTAATTGTTTGATGCCCGTTTACATTGAACGCTAATTTTTAGCTTACGCGATTTAAACTTAATTCATGAAATTACAAGCAAACGCGTACAATGCTAAAAATAAATAGTGCATTTATCGACGTCGTTAATGACTTGAAAACACAGGGTGTTATATGTATGCCTACTTAAAGCAACATGAGGTGCATGCTAATGAGAACAGAATTATGATGGAAAGGTTCAGTCAACCAAATAATGATCCTTTGGCACTAGTGTCGGACGCCTCAGTTCAGCAGTATCCAACACAATCATCCAAGTCTCCTCAATCCTCAACAGAACCATATCCTTCTGACAACTTTCAAATGGACTCAGGAAGTTCTTCAACAGAAAACTTGATTGAAAGTTTATCCAACTCACTTGCCCTCCTCACTCAATCGTACAAATCACATCTTCCTCAAACAAACAATCAACTTAGAGCGTCGTCTAATGCAAGGAACAAAGCTATGGTTCAAGACGGGAAAGTTGTGGTTCAAGATGTCCGTGGAAGATACAATGCGAATAATCAAGGAAGACCATTTTAGAGAAACAATGCAAGAGGAAATGGTGTAGCTGGGAATGTAGGAGGTCAGAACAGAGGAGGCATTATTAATCCTGGTCAAGCGAAACCCATCAAGTGCTACAACTGTAACGGACTAGGGCACATAGCACGAGAATGTCCAAGGCCAAAGCGACTTCAAGATTTAGACTACAATCAAGGACAAGATGCTACTAAATGCAAGCCCAAGGAAAGTGTGCAGTACTGATGAAGAACAGTCGTTGTTGTCTTACAGAAAGACATGATTACTCAATTTTGCTGATGATGTGTTTGATTCACCCGAGAATGATTTGGCACTCAATGTGGACCATGTCTTTGAAGCTGATGAATGTGATGCATTCGACTCTGATGTTGATGAGGGTCCCATCACACAGACCATGTTCATGACAAATCTCACATCGGAAGATCGAATCTACGATGAAGCCGGGACATCATATGACTCAAATACTCCTTCGAGTCACATGATCATTGAAAACCCTTTGAAAATCCTTTAGATGAGTATCATGATAGTACAGTAGATGCAAACCGATGAACAACACAACTACGTTGTTGACTCCGATGCGACTATAACACAGTAATAGTAATATTATTCCGAAGAGATCAAGTTGATGAGGAGAGACAATGAAGGAACATGTTGGTTCAAAAGAAATTATCTCTATGCGAAATGATGCATTGATGTCAATTCCTCGATGAAATGCATAAAATTGTTGTACAAAGTAGATTAGCAAATAAGCCAGACATGGTAGTAATGACTCAGTGACCTCTGAACTTGCGAGATATAAGGAACTGGTCGGGGAGTATGAAAAACGGGCAAAGTTTGAATTAACTGATAGAGAATGAAAAATTGATGAACAAATGAAAATAATTATCTCAGACCGAAATAGAAAGGAAACGTCTTTAAAATCTAAACTTCATTCAGCACAAATACTCCTTAGTTCTACCATTGACCATTATAAGTTAAAGACAGAAGAAGTAACACTTTTGAAAAAGGATTTTAAACAAAAAGAAGACAAATTCCTGGAAGAATTTTTGGACATAAAGAAGCTAAAAGATAAGATTGAAGATAGATTATACAAACAGGATCATCTGTTCCGCACCATTTCACATGTTTGGTGTAAAACCAAAATCAATTTAAATGATGAAAAGCAAAGGTAGCAATAGGCTACAAAAATCCCTTATGTTCTCGCATCCGTGCAAAGCAAGCTCAGTTTGCTCCTTGTTAATGGTCTTGTCCTCGTCACTTAACCAATCAACACATCACACCCAATCATCTTCATACATGAACTCAGAGGATACGCTAGAGTTAGCTGAGATAACTAAGGAATAGAATGCTGTTTGAAAAATGCAAAGCCTCGAATTATGGAAAATAAAGTTAGGATTGCCCCCCCCGCCCCCCCCTGCCCCGATAACTCTAAGATAACTTTCTTGCCACATTTGCTCCCCAAAGAAAATCCTGACCCAAGAACAGATATTTTGGTCCAAAGTATGACAACAACAATGAAAACGCTGAACCTTGAAGCTACCAAAACCAATTTCACGCATTGACAAGTGTAATCCACCCATACTCTGTCAAGCTTGTCCCCAGAAATCTTCCAACTAAAAGTCAGTGAAGAATAATCTTTATGTACTCACCTACACTTTTCCACTGAATTTGACAAAACTTGCAAAACTAGAATCAACCCCAACAGGTATTACATAAAGGGTAAAGAGGTTTTGTAGGCAAACGAACAGAATGTTACCACATTGAAGTTAAGCCATTTTTCAAAACTCCGTAAAGAACACTTTGTTTGAAGTTCAAACAGCCCACTTTAAAGAAGTTAAAGAAATGTGAAAGAAATTTTATCAAATGAATGAACAAGTGGACAGAAAACTGTAGACAAGCAATGTGCTGAAATTGAAAAAGAAAAACCTTCTCATGAAAATCATAAATCTGAATTGTTAATTGTTTGTCGAATCAACTGTTGTATGATGTGGAAAAATCATGTTGTCTAGATCTTGAAACTGAGATGTCTAAAGTTCAAAATGAGATAAAACATGTTTTAAAACTTGATAGGGAATACCTAAATTTGCAATTAAAGTATCAACACCTACAAGAAAGTTTTGACAATAACAAATCACAAACTTCTCAGGATGTTCCTGAATTTAACTCATTTTTCAAGATTAACAATCTAGAAAATCAGATTCAAGAAAAAGACAACGTGATTAGAGACTTGAAAGTTCTAGTCTCGAATGTGAATGACAGAAACTGTGAGCCTTATAATGCTAACGATGTCACTGCTCTTATTGAACAAAATGAATGCGTTAGAGTAGAACTAGAATAGATGAAGTAGCATTACAAGGAATTGTTTGAGTCTATTCAGATCACATGTGCTTCTACTTATGAAAAGACATCTTCCTTGTTAACACAAATTGAGGATCTAAAGGCTCAATTAGAAGGCAATTTGAAAGTTGCCGCTAGAAGTTCTGTCAAAACAAAAGTTCTTGCTCCTGGTATGTATGCCATAGATGTAGAACCAATCCCTCCTCGCCTTAAGAACAATAGGAATGCTCATTTAACCTATATCAACCATCTTAAGGAGAGTGTAGAAACAGTTAGGGAGATTGTAGAGGAAGCTAGAGTAGTTAAACCACTGGATAATGTACTTAACTATGCTTGTCAATACACTAAGCTTTCTCAGGAATTGGTAGAATATGTTATTGGCACTTGCCCAAAAGAATTCACCGAAAGAGATAGCAAGGCTCCTTCTATCCCTTTAACTAGGAAAAAGCAAGTTACTTTTACTGATACATGCAGTACATCTACTAATAACACACAGAAACATGGAGTGCACCAGAAAACTCAACCGTCTAATGTCCAGGTGATTCCTTCTACAGGAGTAAGCAGTTCCACTCGTGCAAGCGGATCAAAGCCTAGAAGCAATACAAAGCACAATAGGATCCTGCCAGCTAAGAGTGTGAATAACAAGAAAGTAGAAGACCATCCTAGAACAAATAAGTCTGTTTGGACAAAAGTGAATCGAGTTGATTCTAGCATTAGCTCTAAGCATGTTGTAATTAATTCGAATTCTGAATCTGTGTGCAAAACGTGTAACAAATGTTTGAATTCTGCAAATCATGAAATGTGTGTTGTTAATATTTTGAGCTCTGTGAATGCTACCCCCACTGTTAAAATTGTCTTGAATAAAGGGAAGCAGATTTGGAAACCAAAAGGCAAACTGTCTGATAACAGTTTGAACAAGACCAAGCAGGTTTAGAAAGCAACGGGAGTCTTTCATAAGAAACACTTAACTGTCTTTTTCAATCAATTTTCTCGTGTATTCTACTGATTCATTACAGGATCAATTAAAGATGGAATAGAGAGGAGACACCCAGTTTCCAGTAAGAGTCAAGTTATAACCAAATGATAAGACACGACCTACACTGTGAATGATGTATGAAAGAACCTCAAAAAGGTGTCAAGCTTCCCGCAACTCTGATGTCATGTATTTCTTCACAAGTGAGCACTGAGATAGCGAACCCATCATAATGATGATGTAAGATGATGTTTGGGCAATGATCTCAAGAAAGAATCAAGATCACAGTCAAAGACAAGCCGTAAGAAATCGAAATCAAAAAGATTTCAGCTCCTCTCGCAATGACACCAACGAAATACAAATGCTCTACGAGCTAAAGACTGAAGTAGAACAAAGTTTGGTATTTACAGGGGTGAACCTCCTCTACGGGGGGATTATTAAGAATATCAAACAAAGACTCGTCACATCCCATGTCCCTATTTACTGTTTTATTATATCTCGTCAGTTCTATAAATAGTCTTCAATAGTACGGCTTTTTCGCTGGTTAAGGCTCAGGTACGAAGACCCGATATATATGTAAGCAACTAAATAAGAGCCTCTTCGAACTTTGCAGAGGCAAGCTAGTCATTATTTCCATTCAATAAGAAAACAACTTTCTCTCTCTAAGAATATTCCTTTTCCTCAAGTTCTTGTTATCGCTTTCATATCCCACCAGAAACTAGCCAACTATCGCAAGAATCGACCCCTGTTGATGATATAGGATATACCACAGACCACAAAAGGAAACGAGATCAATACGTCGTATCCAGAGAAGACCAATACGTTGTATTGGATATATAGCATGTGAATATTCTTAAAGATATCAAACGTGGTCCCTACTCCAAGAAACCTTAATACGCCGTATATCCAATACCTTGGATACGCCGTATCGACACCAGACTTCTAGACCTTCCTAAAAACTACACAACGCGCACCAAACGAGTTTTAAGTGTGCTAAATCATATTCTCGATACCTAAACACAAAAGTCATCTCAAGGAGAAAAAGAAAAGAGGCTGTGTAACGCATTCCAACCCATAGGATACATACGTGTATTTCTTATACTTTTGTAATCCAGATCATTTTTGGTAAACATTCTTTACATCTGTTAGTTTACTGCTAAGCCATTACTCATGTATTATTTATTGATGGTTTATGAAGGCTAATATCTTCCAGGTATAAGCCATTATTATGAAGATCTAAATGTTTAGTTTTGTTTATATCTTGATTTCTTAATTTATCGTTGTATGCTTTTTTATATTTATCAGTTTATACTTGTTTACATGCTTAAGTATGCAACCTATCATTCAACTGGGTCTAGTCCTACATATTTAATGCGCTGCAACTTCGGTGTTGTTTGGGCATAGGCTAAGAGTCTGGGATAGCTCTCCATATTGCAATTTATATATCTAGAATCATAGGATCACAAATATTGACCTATCTTTACCCTTTGATTGTGAGCTTAGTTGAGCTATAAGGTAACCTTGGTACCAAAGAGTACGTTCTAATCAGTTGGTAAAGACTCGGACAGTGGACTACTAATATATAAAGAGCCGTTAAGCAGTATGTAGGTAAAGTCTCTATGAGCCAGGGTTTAACAAGATCACCATTGCTTTAATCCCTAAGATAGATTATAATCAGCAAATAAGGATAAAGGATGAATAGTCGTTAAGTCTCTTCGTTAGTGATCGGTACTATTGTAATTTCGCTTTAAAAGTATTATAGTGCACCGTTGGTTCTTAAGTGTAAATTTTTTTGGATACACTTCTCATCACATCACCAATTAATATTTTTACTATTCACTTCACTTACACCTCTCATCCCTATCATTTCACAAGATTATTTCCGCCCGAATCATATTCATACTCTCTCACAAATCACTCACACAACCATGCCTACAATATTTTCCTACAATCAAACCCTACATGCAATGGTGTTAGTGGACCACACGGGATGGAAGCTCCACAGAAAACAGTGGACGGCCACCACCGATCAACTCATCGAAGATCTCGAAGCGGCTTATGGTAATGATTTGAAGGCCTTTTTCTCAAAGTTAATTTTTTTACAAATGTAGTGTTTTTTACTTGTTTTATTGTCGATTTATGAAGTTAGGTTTTGATTTTGATTTTCAGATAATGCACCCAATATGTTTTCTATTCGAATACATCATGGTGGAAAATTTCAAAGGTATCCAGGCCGAATGTATGTCAGTGGTCATGTCGATATATTTGATATGGTCAATATCGATTTATTTACTGTCATTGCGCTGAACATGATGGTTCTTAAATTAGGTTACACAGGTAAATCTAAGCCAATGTTTTATAATTATCGTAGACCACTCACCAGTCTAGATGAATGATTGTATGCTTTGGCTTGCAGGGAGGATGTTCGTTTCCTGGATGCTCTTGTTAGGAGCTTTAAGTTGATTGAGGTCTATATAGAACATGGTGTTACCGATTTAGACTCTTACCTTTAGGCACCACGGTTTAGGGCAACAATAAAAGAGATTACTAATGAGCCTGGTAGCATTGCAGCAAATAGAACTGAAAAAATGTTGTTGTTGACCTGGCATGAGTCTAGTGAAACAACTAAGGAACCTGTTTGTGACTCTGTCACACCTAGCTCTTTACCACAACATTCTTCAAGTACTCCTTGTAAGGATTCTGTTTGTGAGTCCATTACACCTAGATGTATGCCTGATTGTATTTTAACCCCTCCCACTGATGAGTCTCTCATCATATATACACAGTTGAGTGGTGTATAGGGAGTTGACACACAAAGCCATGTTCTCTCGACAATACAATCACAGTTTAGTGACATAAACCTGAGTTTTATCTCATAACAAGCAACTGCTAGTCAGGTTATAGATGATGTGATGAGGCAATTATCATTTGATAAAACAGAATTGGAAGGAGAGGTAGGTTTTGCTGATGTTACGGGGAGTGGTGTGGACAGTTCATGGTTAAGTCATGATAACTCATTTGGAGTTGATGACTTAGACTTGAACTTAAATGAACTTGTAAACCTAAATGTTTGAGATTGACTTTACGTTCGGTATTAATGCCTTTGATTTGGACAAAGGGACTGACATAATGAAAGACAAGGTTAGCCAGGAACACGTGTTTGAAGAAGAGGTTCCTTTGAACAACAACATAGGAAAACAAATTGGTGATTTTGTAGACATGCCTAGTGAAGCAGTAGAACAAGGGATGGATGTTAATGTGCCTGATGAGATTGATGGTGCTAAGGGTGAACAGGTTCCAAACCATGTTGTTAAGAAAGATAACCTTGAATTTCTGGTTTGTAAATAGGTTGCAAACCCTGGTGTTAATGAACTAGTCGGCAAGGGAAGACCACTAAAGAGGAAAAGGGTGTATGCTGAATAGATGGATGATGCATTTACTGAAGACGAACGTCAATGCAAATAATGGATTGGAAGAGGCAAGCTAGTCGAATAAATCATTTTACTTTAACAACATACACTTTCTCACTCTAGAAATTTACTCTCTATAGGTTTTCTCTCTCTAGAAAACTAGCCCAATCAACAAGAAGACATCACCGTTTATGAATTAAAACGATCTACATAGACAGAGTGAGCGTACAATCAGATGTTTAAGATATGTTAAGGGCGTGTGTGGATAGACTTGTGGCAGTTTGGGATGTCCACCTAATGTTTAGCTTGAGTTCTCTTATAACAACAGTTTATCACACTAGCATTCATGGGCTCCCGTTCGAAGCACTTATGGAAGAAAATTTAGGTCACACTGTGTTATGGCTTGAAATTTGGGGAAGTAGTTTGATTGGGAACCCGAATTGGTGTAGGAAAATGACTGATAAAGTTTGGTTATACAAGGAGAAGCTCCAAGCGGCAAGATATCGTCAATAGAGTTATAATGCGGACAGTGGACTAAGAATGACAGAGATGAGTTGGAGAGAGTGTGTTGTTTAAAAAGTGTCACCGTGGAAAGGGTGTGATGCATTTTGGAAAAAGGGTAAGTTAAGCACCGAGATATGTTGACATTCGAGATCCTTAGAGGATCGGCGCAGTAGCTTATCGATTAAGATTGCCTAAAGGAATTGATTTGTGTACATGACACCTTTCATGTGTCAAATTTGAAGAAGTGTTTGGGGAATGCTAATTTGCATGTGCCGTTGAATGAAATCAAAATCGACAAGACTTTACGTTTTGTTGAGGAACCCGTAGAAATTATGGATCGTGAGGTTAAGAGTTTGAAACGTAGTAAAAGAAAACAACTTATGAAGTTTTCGTTGGAATTTCAAAGCACATGTCTGAGTTTCACTTGGGAAACGCGAAGACTCTATGAAGGTCTAAGTGATCCTCACTTATTTGTTGATCGGCAATTGAACCAACAGTTAAATCCTCGAGAACGAAAATTTCCATAATGAGGGATACTATGACAAACGTGATTTGAGCGGAAGTTAGTTTATACTTAGAAATGGCTAAGTGTCCTCTTGTATGCTTCTTGTAATGCTTTGTTATATATTATGTTTGAAGTGGTTTACTAAATGTTCTTGATGTCATTTTAGAGGTAAATGATTACCTATTTTGGGTGTGCATATAAGTTTGGTGTTTAAGTATTCCATTTGGGGGTTTACCGCGTAGTGGATAATGGAAATGAAAAAGACTGTTTCAATCGCATTGCTATGTCAATTCATGGGTTTAAAATTAAGAAGGAAGAAGAAGTAATAGAAGACTAAGGGTAAAAGGTGAATTAAAAAGTGAAGAGAAAGAGGAATAAGGTAGAGCAAGAAAATCGCAGATAGAAAAGAAAAGAGCCAAGGATCATAAGGGAAAGTAATGAGAAGAAAAGAAGACAAGAAAAAAGGATAAGAAGTAAGAAAGCGGAGCAGAAGCAATTACTGGATGTTATGAAGTAAAAAAAAGGGGGGTATAAGTAGACGTGAAGGAGGCCGAATCCTCCCTTCATCCTCAACCCTACTACCTCACATCCTAACACCTGACTCTTTCCCCGTCATACCCCTAATTCTTAACCGGATACCTTCCTCCTCAACTACATGCCTCCCGTACCTTCTCCTCTACCTACCCCCGCTACACTTCCGCAAAAACACACCCTCCCTACCTCTTACCGCTAATAGTCCTACTCACTAAACCCCTCCTAACGCTTAACCCTACCTCTAAAAGTACCTCTCCGACCTCCGCCCACAAAACTCAACTATAACATATATTCACTCTCCTCCTGGCCTCTATCTGACCCCTCCTCCCCCACCTGCTAATAACACTATATAACCCTTACCTCTCCTTATAAACTTCTAGTCACCTCTAAAGCAAGCAGTGACCATAACGCTGGACCCAGCATATAACCTTCAATAGAGTGCCTCACCTTAATGTGCGAGAATACAGTATAACCTAGATATCCGTGTAGTGACTAATGGAAATCGAAAGCCCGTTGTATATAGCCTGCCATTGCTATGTCAATTACTTGGGTTTAAAAGTTAAGGATTTGATTAAATAGGAAGACAGACCCGCAGTACCGCGACCTGCAACCCCCCCCTCTTGCCTCCTATAAACGCGTATCCTTACACCTGCTAACTCCTGACTAACCTGTCCTGTCCCTTGCCTTCCACACCGTACTTGCCTACCATGTGTACCCCTCCTCCTCCCTAACCTAACCTTTCACCTGAAGCTGCCACTGCCTCCTCCTCTCCAAACCCTTCCTAGACCTATTATACCCTACGCACCTTGCCCGCTCTCCCGCTCCCTTCATCGCCTCTCTATGATCCCTCGTCGCTATAATCCCAACCATTCCACTATCGTAACCTGTCTTAAAGACCCGACGATCGCCACCCACTTCAGCCCGAACGTAGCCTACCCCGTCCTGGTACCAGCTAACCCAAGTGGCCCGCGAAGACTATATGAAGTCCTAAGTATCCACACTTATTGTTGAACGGTCTACTTGAACCAACATAGTTTAAACACGAAGAACGAAATTTCCATAATGAGGGGATACAATGACAAACGTGATTTGAGCGGGTATTTTTTTTTTTTTTTAAAAGTTTATACCTTTATGAAATGGCTAAGTATCCTTTTTTGTAATGCTTCTTGTTGCTATGTGATTCATAATATTATGTTAAAGAGGTATTATCCATATGCGTGCTTGAATGTCATTTTAAGGTAACATTGATTACCTTATTTTGTGTGCATATGAGTTTGGTGTTAAGTATTCCATTTGTTTACGTGTAGTGATAATGGAATGAAGACGTGTTGCATGCATTGCTATGTCAATTCTTGTTTAAAAGTTAAAGTAAAATAGAAGAAAGAGAATTAGAAAGTAGTTAAGAAAGAAGTGCACGACCATCACCACGAATATGTGTGAAGGGTAAAAAATACGCATCATCCGTATCGTCCTACGCCGGAAGCTACTATAAGGAACCCCCGGCCTACGGTCACCGTCTGTCCCTCAACCTTAATAGCACCTACCGTCCTTGCACCTCCTCCTCCTTCTTCTACTATCCCCTCCGAACCTTATACGCCTCATTCCTCTCTTTACCTCTCCCTCCCCATACTCTGTCTCTATACCTCGTCCTCCAGGCTTACCTCCTCTTCTACCTTTCTTTGACTCTCGACCTGCCTCTCTCTACACTACCCACCGATCCATACCCTCCTAATCAATCTGTTACCTCCTCCTCCTCTTCCTTTCCCTCACAAATATCGAGCACCTTCCCTACCGACCCACCCTCCGACCTATCTTACCTCACTTTCCCATAAACATCAATAACTCCTAGAAATTATTACCGTCCTAACTACCCCGTACTCATAAGACCGATCATCAAACCTAACTCCGAGTATCCTCCTCTTAAATATGAAACCCGCTCTGACCCAATATAGGCTCAACCGGTCGATATTAAACTAACCTCAGTGTGGCCTAACTACTTCTGTCCTGGCTCTATGTAACCCTCACCTACCCTTCTCGTAACCTTCCGCTACCTCCCCTCCTCCTCAACCTTCCTATCCCTTCTTTCATCTCTCATAGAAATCACCTACACTGTCCCCTCTCCTACGTTCCTAACCCGTCCTCCGTGTAGCCACTCTCACAGAGACTTCTCCCTTCCACGAAACCTCACTCTAACCTCCCCTACCTCCTTAGCCTTGACCAACCTTCTCCTCTCCTCTCTTCACCAAACCTCCTCCTTACCTAGAAAGCCTACTCCTGTTTAATTGTCAACTTGCCCTGCTGTAAAATTCTCCGCCTCACTACTATAATTGAATCTTACAACCACCCCCCCCCCCCCCTTCCTCTCCCCTACCTCCTTTGCTTTACCTTTCTTTAAATCTCTATAGAAACCGTTTACACCCTTTCCCTTCCTTTATCAACATCTAACTACCTCTCTAATCCACCTAATTTCTGCGCTACACCTATAATCCTTACCTCCTAGTCCTCCTCCTCCCCTCCTCTAAACCCCCCCCTCCGCACCTACTCCTCGATTCCACACATACACCTCCATAACCTTCTTCAATCTAACTTTCCTCACCCTCCCTCTCCCCTACTCCTCCTTGTACCTCCTTACAACCTCCTTTAAAATTCCTCCGTAAGCCTCCTTTAACCTCTTCCTTTAAAACTAAACCGATCTCTTCAATAACTTGACCTTCCTTCCGTTACTCCCCTCTCCCCTCTACAAGCACTTCCTCCTCAATAAAGTCTTACTTGAAGCATCCTATATTTAAACTCCTAAAAACCTTCCCTCTTACTATACCCCTTAACCCTCCTTACAAATTTCTACGCCGCTCCTTAACAATACGTCAATTCCCTATCTGTCCCTCCTCTAAACCTTACCTTTATAGCATCCTACCCTTCATTTAAAAACCTTCCTCCTCCCCCCTATCCTTCCTCCTTATCCTTCTTGTAAAATACCCTAACTCCTAAATCACCCTTTACTCCTCCTACCCTCCCCCTATAATCCCTCACCTACTAACCTTTCCTTGTCCTAAACTATTACTTCTAACCTTTCCTGCCTACTTCCCCTTAAACTACGCCCTAAACCAACTAACACTTTTGCCCCCCCCCCTTTCCCCCCCTTCCTTTCCCTAGTAAGCCCCGACTTCTCCTCTTTTATTTTATACCATCCCAGAACCGTCCTCACCTTCCTACCCTCCATTATTTGTTTTAAATCTTATGTTCCTATACCTAACCTCCTCCTCTCTTAAACCTCTACCCATCGACCTCTTCCCCTGTCCTCCTCCATCCCTCGTAATAGCCTATAACCTCCCTCCCGTCTCCCCTCCTACAACTCCCCTACCTCTGCCTCCTAACTCCCTACCCTCCCTCCCTCACTCGACTATACTAACAAACTCCCTAGTAATTCTGTCTAATACCCCTCCCTACTCCCTCTAACCTCTTACGACTAACCCTCCTAGTCGATAAACATACCTCGTTAACTACAATCCTCTTCTCGCGAAATCCGTCTCCTCCTAACGCCCTCAACCTTCCACCGTTCCTCCACCCTCTTACAACCGCCTTCCCTCCTAAAATCATCATCTTCACCTCTGCTCCTCCTTGACTAAACGAGTCACTTCCTCATCCTCTCCGCGCCAGTGCTCTAACGACGATCATACAACCTCAATCTACCCCTCGAGACCGTGTAAGCCTCCCTTCTTCCCTCTGCCGCCCCACTCCTCGCCTTATATAATACCTCTTCCCCGTAAATACCCTACCTCGAGCCGCTATATTACCACCGTACCTTACATGCAACCTGCCTCTGCTTAATATCGACCCCGCTCCTACCCTATGTATAATACCTCCTATACGACTAGATTTACTACCTGATACCGCCTTGTGTAAACTCTCTATCTTACCATGTTTCTAGCCTATAACTATTGTGCCGTCCCCTCCTTAAACGTCCAACCTCCCCTCCGTTCTTCCTTTAACCTATTTATCCCTCCTCCTCCTCTTGCCCCATAATAAATAAGCGTCGAGTACGACAGCAACGAACCCCTGCCTTGCCAGAACCGTCACGTAACCTAGAACCTCCTCCCCTCCCTCCCTCTGTCCTACGTCTACCCTTCCTAATGCTCCTTTCCTCCTCCATATTTCTAGAACCTCCCCTAAGCGAATCCTTAAAACCGCCGCCTTCTAAGATCCCTCAAAAGACTCTCCTCAAACCTTCACAAGTCGGCGCTCTCCTGTGACCTCCGCTAAGATCCTCTTTCAGTAATAATAACCTCCTTAAAACCTTTGCTCATCAATCGCGAGAACCTGCCTTTTCTCCGCCCGAACGCGTACCTCCCATCTTTCAAACCTACCAATCCCTCCGTTCACTACCCTCCTAAGCCTAACACTTCATAACCTCCGCCCTAATAAAAACCAGCCTCCTGTAGACCTCCTATTCCTCATTAGCATCCACTCCTCAACCCCTGTATCGTAGCCACATACTCCTCCTCTTATCACTGATCCCACCCCCTCCTTCCCTACAATACAAAAACCATCTCCCATCCTCCTATAACTTCACCACCCTACCTGATCCTCTCCTTACTCCTAATCACCGCTTCCTCTATCCCTCTACTCATCGTAAGATCGAAATCCCTTCCCTGGAGCCTGCCCTCCTTACCCTCATCCCATTACCTATTCACACCCTTCCCTCCTCCTCCCCTGAACCCCCTTTTGACAAAACAATCCTGTCCGCCTAAGCCTTCCTTCCTGAACCTACTACCCCCTACAGACCCGGTTCCTGACCTTCCGATCCTTCGACCTCCCGCCCTATTAATATTGATCCTCTACCTTAACTATACCCTCCCTTAAATCCGCCTCCCTCCTTAAAAATCCTACCTTCCTACCTCGAAACCTGGACTCCTCTAAAGTGCTAACTACACCGCTACGCCTCGCCTCTTCAATTCTTTTTCTGAAATAATCACTCAACCTCACATTCTCAGATCCTCTCTACGTCTCGACTCACCATAAGCCTTATTACCTAACTTAAAAAAACCGTCCCCTCCCCTGGAACCCTCACCTCTGCCGTTAATACAACTCCGTACCCTCTTCCTTAGGCTGACCCAACCTCCTAACCTACTCTATCCTCATATCCCCGCCCTCCTCCCTCCTTCCTCATACAAAACCGCCGTAATTCCTTCCTTAATTTTCCCTATTGTTCCAACCTGATCACGCGCATATTCACGCTTCCCCCTCTATACACCACCCTTCCTTCTACATCAGTAACCTTCACCTACCTGCCTACTAAGCATTAACCTATACCTAAGCCAGACTACCTCATACTCCCTCCCTCCTGGCCTATTCTCCTTCATCCTTAAAACACTACTACCTACCGTCCTGATACACAACCTCCCTGACCCTTAACCCTCCAACCTCCCTCCTCTTCCTTACACTTCCTATACCGTCCTTCCTAATCCTCCCCTAAAAACAATATACGACCTACCTAACCCCCCTCCCCCCCCCCCCCCCCTTGCCCACCCTTCCCCTCCCTCATCAACCATACCCTAATTCGCACATGCCCCCACTACGTACACATCTCGAGACGCACATTCACCAGCCGTGGCAACCACAGCCAACGATCAAGACGCGGTTCGAATTATAACCTTTAGAAATGGCTAAGTGTCCTTTTTGATATGCTATTCAGTATGCTATTTGTTCTATATGTATGTTGAAGTGGTTACATATGTGCTTGATGTCATTTTAGAGGTAAATGATTACCTTATATTTGCGTGCATACTAAGTTTTTGGTGTTAAGTATTTTCCCTTGTTTACGTGTAAGTGATATATGGAAAATGAAAAAGACGTTTTGCATGCATTGCTATGTCACTTCTTGGGTTTAAAAAGTAGAGCAAAGAAGTAAGTAAAGGAGTAGAAGGAGAAAAGAAGGAAAAAACAAGAAGAAGAGAAGAAAAGAGTAAGTTTAAGTAGTAAAGGAGAATTTAAGGAGGGATAAGAAGAAAAGACTGCCTTCCAAGTAACCTAATACTGATCCTTCCCCCCCCTACCTACCCTATGACTCTCCTACTCTGCGCTCGTTCAGCCTGGTCACCTCTCCGTCTACCCCTTCCTTCCTGCAATTTAAACCTACTTACCCTGCACCCCTCTCCCTTAAACCCCTATAGAACTCCACCTCCACTTATCCTAATCATCTCTACCTCAAACGACCTGCCCCCATCTCTTTCCCTTCTCTGCCCTCATCCTTCCTACTCCTACCCCTAGCAACCTCGCTCACTAATCCTATGCCCCTCACTCCTGCCGTCTGCTACAGCGCAACTCAACTGCGCCTCTCGAATCCTCTACCGTCCTATATTCCGCCTTAAACCCCTCTCCTAATTCCTCACCATACTCCAAGCCACCTACACAAAGCCTCCCCGTCCTCCCCTCGCACTCCATAACCTAACTTGCCTATACCTAACCCTCCCCCTCTAAACCGTCAACAGCCTCACATCGCCTTTGAATCCTGTCATAATCGTTAGTGTCCTCAAATCTAACTAACCGGCACCAGCCTCTCCTAACCTCCCTCCCTATCTTGTCTGTCCTACCTACTTCAAATACCCTAACCCCGGGCCCCATTCCCTATCCTTATATCTATACCCCTATCCTTTATAGCAAGTTCCCTACAATTACATATCCTCCTCTCATACCTTAAAAAGCCCTCTAATGACCTCTCCTCCTCCCTATCCCCTCAAAAATTCCCTCCTTCCTACCTCAAAAACCCTGCCTAAGCCTTGCATAGCCTTATACTTTAATCTGTCAACCCTCCATACTCCCCCCCTCCGCCCGTTCTCCTACTCTCCCCTGCCTATCACCTCCTCCTAACCCCCGATATTCTCGCTCTTCTCCTTACTAAACTTAACCTCAAGGACCTAATCTCATGCACTTAACCCCCCTTCTCCCTACCTCGAATAACACTTGAACAGTACATCCTCCCCTAACATCCGCCCTACTAGCTTCCTACATTACCTCCTCCCCCCCCGTTTTTTTCCTCCTTCCTACCTGCTACTGATCGTCTCCTACAACTCATCCTTGACTTTGTCCTGTCCTTCAGTGCCTTCTATCCTTTGTCCTTTCTCTGAATAACTAAAAATACCCTGGCACCGTTCCTTCCTCCTTGCTTAACCTACACCTATTACTGACCGTTCCCTTCTATTCCTTAATCCTTCCTCTCCTTGCCTCCTCTCTCTGTAACTTACCCCTACCTAACCTCCGCCCCTCCTAACTATAATAGATGTATGTACTTGATACCCCTCCCTGGTTTAGCACACTCACCGCGCCTGACCGTCTAACCGTACTCTTGCCTCCCCCCTAAAACCTACTCAAAACCTAACCTGCATTCCTATTGTATTCCTAGCCTGTGGTTATACGCCTTCCTAGTCTTCCCTACACACGATTAAAAAAAAACCTACTCGCATACACAACCGGCGCGTATCCCTACCTACTATACCATCTCCCCTTCCTATTCACTCCAAAAAGCCCTACGAATACCTCATAAATCGCAAAACCCGTCTCCCAAAACCAGGACACCTTAATCCATTTTTCTGTATTTTTTAGAATTTTTTATAATCGTTTGATATTTTTTATCATTTATTTTATTTTAAACTATTTTTTAATTATAATAAATTAAATAAAAATCACAAAAATATTTTTCTTTCTTTGGAAAATTTTATTTTGTCATATTGCACTTAGGAAAAATAAAAAATCTTTCGTAAGGTCATTTTTGCAAAATTTTACTTTTTAAAGAACGGGTTTCGACCCCGTTTTTTGTTTTCTCATTTTTGAGCTCGTTTTAGCTCCGTTTTTAGTCTAGTCTTTTTTATTCTTCGTTTTTAGTCACATAGTGTAGATTAGAAGTAAAAAAATCTTTATAGGGTTAATTTTTAAGAATTTAGGTTTTTGACCCCTTATTCGGGGCTCTTGCTCTCGTTTTTTTAGTTTTATTTCATAATTTTTAGGTTTTTCTTAATTATTTTTGTATATTAGTAGATAGTTTAGCTTTCTAATCCCCTTAATCATTAATATCATTCAATTTCCAACTTTTCGACTGTAGCGATTTTCAAGTCCAGCCTCGTCGGGGATAAACGACCCGGGAACACACCTCTATACTGCTTCCGGATTTCATTGATTATTTCCTTCTTACTATATTGTATTATATATTTATATAAGTATTTATATTTATATTTATATATATACTAAGACTTTAAAGAACCAGAGATCGTGTATTGTTAAAGGTGTCACCTTGGAAGGGCGTAGTACGTTTTGGAAAGAAGGGTAAGTTAGCACCAAGATATGTAGGACCGTTTGAAATCCTTGAAAGGATTGGCCTTGTAGCGTATAGGTTGAGGTTACCTAAGGTGTTAAATAGCATACATGACACCTTTCATGTGTCAAATTTGAAGAAGTGTTTGGGGAATGTTAATTTGCATGTGTCGTTGAATGAAATCAAAATCGACAAGACTTTACGTTTTGTTGAGGAACCTGTAGAAATTATGGATCGTGAGGTTAAGAGTTTGAAACGTAGTAGAATACCACTTGTGAAAGTTCGTTGGGATTCAAAGCGTGGTCCCGAGTTCACTTGGGAACGCGAAGACTATATGAAGTCTAAGTATCATCAGTTATTTGTTGATCGTGCTGTTGAACCAACTAGTGAAATCTCGAGACGAGATTTCCATAAGGAGGGGATACTGTGACAACCGTGATTTGAGCAGGTTAGTTTATACCTTTAGAAATGGCTAAGTGTCCATTTTGTATGTTTCTTGCGTGCTATGTGTTCATTATGTAGGTTGAAGTGGTCTACATATATGCATGATGTCATTTTAGAGGTAAATGATTATCTTATTTTGTGTGCATATGAGTTTGGTGTTAAGTATTCTATTTGTTCACGTGTGGTGATAATGGAAATGAAAGACGTGTTGCATACATTGCTACATCAATTTTTAGTTTTTAAGAGTTAAGCGTTTATAAGAAGTGTAAGTTATTAGAAAGGAAGCATGTGAGTGAAATATAGAAGTTCGCTGATAAACTTTCCATAAATAGAAAATGAGATGTGAAATGAAAAGTTATTTTTAGAAAGTTTAATAAGTAACATTTATGTAAAAAGGTTTACCAAATTTACATAGGTTTTTATAGGAAATTAAGGTAATGTAAATATAAGTATAATTAATAAAATAAAAAAAATAAAATATATAATTAAAGGGGGCGTACATTTATAAAGAAAAGGAAAAAAATTGTTTTTATTTAAAAGTTATAGTTTGACTAGGATTCTACTTAGATAAGTTTATATAATAAAAACCCTAGTCATATTTTCTCCCTTCTTCTCTTTGTGTCGTGAGATCCAACCCCAAAATCCTAAGGAAGACAAAAAAAAATTGATCAAGAAATCTAGGTGTTATATCGTGTTAATTCAAGTAAGATCGTTAGGTATGTTCTCCTTCTTTGATTATTCTTTCTATTCATGTAACATGATTTTTTATGGATCTAGGGTTTACATAAAATACATAATATTAATGATATTTAATGATGCTAGAGTGATTAGGGCATGATTAGGGTCATGTTCATGCAATTGGTTAGGTTAGATTTGCGTTAAAACTTGATTTAGGGTTGAGCAGAATTTTGGGTCGTGTTCAACGACTGATATCTAGATGATAAAAACGTATATTGATATGTTTCTTGAGTCTCTGAATAAGCCAAAAGAGTCTATTTTCCAGAAAATCCGGCCTTGAAGGTTTTTAAGGTCAAGAAGTCATTCAAATAATCTCTGCAACAAAAGTGGTCAAAATAGTAAATACGGGTCAGAATTAGGTCATGTTTGTGAGGGTGAAACCCTAACCTAAAAGTGTAATTAAGTTTATCCCTTATACAGTAGTTAAGTTCTATATGTCTATTAACCTCACACCAATTTTTAGCCTCTGATTAGTTGTCTAAGTATGGTTAACAAGGTCAAACATTTTAGTGTGCAATCATATCCGAATTGGAACAGTTTTGAAGTTGGATTTTATTTGGGGTAGTTGCACATGTAATTAATACTTGGGAATCACAAGGTATTTAATAAACACATAAAGGAGCTTAGATTATTTTTGGTATAATTTATAAAGGTCAGCAAGTATGGTTTTTAAGTTGGTTAAGACACGCTAAAATTCTGCACTTTTGGATAAATTGTAGTTAACTAGTATAATGTGTTAACAAGATGGTTAAGGTTGGGCATGGTGTCGGGGCGACCCATGATGGTTAATCAAACCCTTAGACATCCATCATATGAGTGTTACATGGACTTGAGCTTTTAGCTTGGTCGCGTGTAACACGTTTGTGTTTGTTTTGTGTAGCTTGTGTTGATATTGTTTGGAAGCTGCTTGTGCATCAGGTGAGTTTCATAGTCCCTCTTTTTACATTGTTTTAAAATTGGGATGGAAATGATGCTTGTGGTTTAAAAAGGTTTTGATTGCTGTGATTATGTGGTTAATTGAGTATGGACAATGTGTGACTGTTATATGACTTTATGTTACATGTTGATTGTGGTATTACTTGCATGTATTATGATTGACATGTCAAGTGTTATTGATTTGGGATTGGATGAGTACGCCTACTCAATGATAGTGATTTGGGATCGGATGAGTACACCTACTCAATGACAGTGTTGGTCCAGGCCTAAGTATAAGTTCCAGTTGGTATACTTTTAGGTGCGTAAGTGGATATTTGGGATCGGATGGGTACGCCTACCCAGTGTATGGTTTGTTGGTTTGAATATGATGATGTAGGTTGCATGATAGCATAAGTTCTTGATAGTTCATAATTGTCTTGCATTATTTTTAATAATCACAGTAATTGATTTAAAGATTGTATTGTGTGTCTTAAACCTATGACTCTCACCAACCGTTGCGTTGACGTTTTAAGCATCATTTTCAGGTGAGCATCATGAGGATGTTAAGACTAAGAGAAGTGGCTAGAGAGACCATAGGCGGCATGTGGAGTTGAACCTCCTAGTTTATGTTGTTGCATTGATTGGATTATTGAATATTTTCGTTTGAATTGTTTAGATGGATTTTGAAGTTTTGAAATGTCTTGATATTGGCGAGAACCCCCTTTTCTTCAATATAAGACTCCTTTGGTCTTATCGTGTTGTTTTGGGTATTTTCATGACACTTTGTGTCTATGCTTTATTTATTTAATGCATTTTAGTTCCTCTATGTAGACGTCATTGTGTTGTGATGATATCCATTCTCGTTACGCCTCGTGTTTCCGCCTTGGCGGGGTGTGACATGACACAAGCTCAACAGAGGAATTATATGATGAATTACATCAAGCACATGGGAAGTCATACACTACAGCAATTGAAAAGATATTCTTTTGATATTATTTGAAACTACAATGAAGAATGTCAACACTTTTGTACCCATGGAGACTGAAGATAGAGGAAGAGCATCAGAATTAGCAGCTGGAAGTTCACAAGCAACAATTACTGATTCTGCAGAAGTTGGAAGTTCTAAAAGGGTTGCAGAAGCATAACTTGATCATGAAGGTTCTAAGAGACAAAAGACTAATGAAGCTTCAGGATCAGTTCAAGAATAACCAGATGAAGAGGAAATAAAATTGTCACAACAAGATTTACAACATATGATGATGGTAGTTCTAGTGGAAGAAGTTTATGTTGAAGCCTTACATGTCAAATATCCAATCATTGACTGGGAGGTTTACACTGAAGAATCTAGAAAATATTGGAAGATCATCAAAGTTGGTAACCATACAAAAGCATATCAATTCTTTAAGGATATGTTGAAAATCTTTGACAATGATGACTTGGTGATGCTATGGAATTTGGTTAAAGAAAGATTCAGTTCAACAGAACCTACTGATAACAAAGAAAGACACCAAACATTTGATTTTCGACATGCATTCCAATCAAATTAAACTTATATTCAATCCTTTTATCATTTCCTACATATCCCACTAAAGAAAAGCCACATGCAATAAGTATTTTAGTAGTTAAAATTTGGTTCGAGTTTTTGTTGAAATGGGTTGAAAAACACTAGTTGTTGGTGATAAATGAACATTGTAGCAAGTGGGTTTTGTCAAAAAGCTTGTGGTTTTGGTATTTTGATTCGGTTCGTACGGCGGTTAAGACAGGTTTTGTCAAAAACGGTTCGGGTATTGTGTTTGTGTTCATGTCCGCCGGTTCGAACCACAAGGAGGCCGAAACCAACACCTTGTGTTTGTTGCAAGTATCCTAGTTATGTTTATTTTATTGTTTCGTTCTTAATTTGATTTCGAATATTATATGTGATGAGGTCCGACACTTGCGTTGGTTAGAATAGATTGTAAATGGGTTGATTAGTTGACGGAGATAGGTTAGCTAGGCGTATTTTGATGTCGTTGTGAGGTGAAAATGAAGTTTCGATAAGTTTTGTAAATGTTAATTTCGAGCAGAAAGTTTGGCTCAGAAAACGAGGTTTGAAAAATCATAAAAACTGATTTTTGATGTTGAAATATGATAGCATTCGTCCTAATGTACGTTTCGGAAATTCGAACATCTCGTAACTCCTAATAACGAAGAAGTTATGGCTGATCAAAGTTTGAAAATTTTATAAATTTCCAAACAGCTATTTTGTAAAAGTATACATTCTGATCCGATTTTCGACAGCCATTTTGGGCACCTTCGAGTCCGTTTCGGCCTTCCGGCCAAACACGAAAGTTGTCCGGAATGACGTTTTCTATAAAGTCTCTTTTTGGTCAAAGTCATGAAAACGTGATATAGCGGGTCAAAACCGATGATCAAACTGCTGCGTTTTTATTAAAAATACAAGTTTCTGCAGAAACTTGCAGGGGCATTTTGGTCATTTTATGTCGAGATTCAGGTCTCGGCTAAAACTAAAAAGTTGTCCGGAATATCGTTTCGCATAAAATCTCTTCTTTGTCCGAATTGTGAAAATGTGATTTAGAGGGTCGTTTGACGCGGGTCAGATTTGGGTAAAAAATTATTATAATCTATAAACGTCAAACGAAGTAAAAATTGACTTTAAAAAAAGTCAACGGGTCATATAAGACACTTATATAATTTTTAATAAGTCACTGGATATAAATTCTAACTGATAGTATTTAATATTATAACTTGGTATTTAAATTACCAAAGCATAGTAAACTTTCCGAAAATAGTCTTCATTACTAAATAATTGAAAGTTATCGAAAATAATTCGTTTTCATTAAGTCACGTAAGATAAAACGTGAGGGACAATTATAACTCAATGTTGTGGGATTTTAGGATATTTGGCAAAGTGGATTTCTCCATCATGTATGAATGTGTGTGTCTTATTCTATATATATTTATAGATATATATATATATCTCATATACTATATATCTCTCATATATATATATATACTATATATATATTATTTATATATATTTAAATAGTTATATACTTCTATATATAATTATAAATAGTCTAAAGAAAGTCAAAGGTGACTTTAAAAAGTCAACGGGTCATATAAGACTTATATAATTTTTAACTAAGTACATGGATATAAATAAAATGATAAGTATTAAAATTATACTTAGATATTTAAACTTACCAAAGATAGTAACTTTCCGAAAATAGTAACTTTCTAAAAATAGAAAGTTATCGAAAATATAACGTTTTCAATTAAAGTCACGTAAGATAAAACGTGAGGGACAATTATAACTCAATGTTGTGGGATTTTAGGATCTTTGGCGCAAGTGGATTTCTCATCACATGTATGAATGTATATATATAGTAAGGATCAAATGAGAAGAAAGCTTATAATGAGAATGATAAGAAGAAACCACAACCACACATTTCAGATGCACCTATAAAAATGCATGCATCTCCCCTTAAAATTCTCTTTCATATTTAAAATGTGTGGCTAGAAATCCCTCTTATTCTTCTCATTATATTTTTTCTTCTCACTTGATCCCTTCCGTATATATATATATGTGTGTGTATATATATATATATATATGTATATATATATATATATATATATATATATTCTATATATTCTATATGTATACTGCCTCGCTTATATATATAATGTATATGGAATATGTATATGTATATGTATATATATATATTTCATATATACAATACATACATACCTATAACATATAATATATCATACCTATACTTATATATATACATATTACATTTAAACCTATACTCTTTATTATATATGTATCGCTATATGTATATATACATACATATATATATATATATATATATATATATAATCATACTTATATATAATACATATACTATTTCAATACATTTATATACATACCCTTATAGATATAAAATACCAGTATATATGACATAATATATTTTACAAATACATATAATATACATTACAGTATATTATTATCTCTATATACATACATATATATATATATATATATATATATGATTTTGTTGATACGATGTACGCATCGTTGACTATACTTTTCGGAATTGTAATCGAGCGACATAAATTATAGGTCGTGATCGTATTCATTGATTTTCCATGAATTGTTTCGGTTATTTGATCTTCGGCTTCGACCAATTTCATAGCCTCGCTTTTAAAGTTTTCAATGTTTTTAACTCCGCGAGGGGGATATATTGCTTGTTTTTTGAAATTGAACGAAAACTGTTTTTGATACTTGAATATGATTCCTTCACTACTGAGTATATGCCTTTTTGCTGTGTGACCGTTAGTTACCATGTATTGGTGAACGCTAATGCATTCAATAGATCTATTGGGTTTGACAACCCTGTCCGGGGTTTGAATCCGTTGCGACCACCCTGTCAAACGGACATTTTGTGGTTAGTATTAGGAGAAGTGGCATACTTCTCGGACATAATTTCGTCCTACAGGAATGAATGTGTTGAGTTTCGGTACACGGGCTCTTTAGTTGGAAATCACTATTTTTATAACTTGACTTACGAGCCAACGTTATACGTTTTGTTGAACCAAAATATGCGTTCTAACTGTTATTTGTAAACTCTATGAATTCACTCAACGTTTTGTTGACGTTTTTAAGCATGTATCTCAGGTTAGGTATTGTTGATGGCTTGGATGGGACGGAACGAGGATATCAAGGACGGTGTCTCGGTGAAGTTGTGACATAAACTAAACAAGTGTTTTAGAAATCAAGCCGTGTTTTGACTTTTAGAAATAATTTCTATGATGGTATTGGGACCTATGTAACTCTGATCTTTCTAATAAATGAAATTGTGTTTTATAAACGTATCTTTGAACGTTTACTGGGACTCGTGTGCATGTATTGTGAAGTAGCACCCCAATGTTGTATTCCGCTGCGTATCGTAGTTTGGGGTGTTACACATAAGCACATATCTTGTCCCAAAAACAAAACCACATTTCGCACAGATCAATTCAAAACGGAAAATTTTCACGAGTCCTTCACCGTTGTCCGATATCCGCGCGCGCATCGTTCCCGATCCTTAGAAGCCTTATGTGGTATATTTGATTGCATATTATGTGCGTAACAAGTGGATGACACTTGGTATAAGTAATGATTATATATGTATATACATATACATACGACATCCGTTCTATGGTATACGATTATATATATCTTGATATTCGCTTCTTGCGAAGAGTTTAATTTCTTTAAACATTTCGATGCGATATGATAAAATTATTTTGATCATGATTCCAAAACATGTTGCTATATGACTATCTTCGAACTTTTTCGTAACTTTACTTTTTATCTTCTGACTGTTTTGAATTTCGTCGTAGTTTGTCGAGCAATGGGATGATTTATTTTCGACTCAAGTTGAA
This sequence comes from Tanacetum coccineum, assembly GCA_026074375.1. Classification (NCBI taxonomy): domain Eukaryota; kingdom Viridiplantae; phylum Streptophyta; class Magnoliopsida; order Asterales; family Asteraceae; genus Tanacetum; species Tanacetum coccineum. Next base: position 109,226 of record BQNB010003224.1, read on the forward strand.
TACTTTTTCTTATTGATTTGAATGCATATGTAGTTTCGTAATTATTCGTTTTGAAATTTTTTTAGCTCTGATGGAGTGCAGTTTTTATATGTCATCCTACATCCCTTTCATTGTTTTGGAAAACGACTATTAACTTATTTTCGCGTAACGTGTCGTTTGGAAACGGCTATTTTTGGAACTTTCGAATAAAGTTGGTGTGTTGTGCTTTGATTCTTTCGTGTCGACCTCTACTTAGTAAGTCTTGAAACGTTCGGGTCTGGAAACCCATGAGTTGATGTGTTTGAAAGAGTGTTAAGTCATTGGGTATGGCTTTGTATTGGCGTTTGAAGGAATTAAAATGGTGTTTGATTGGATTTTGAAATGGATTGTACGGCAGTTTGTAACCAGCAGGTTGTGGGGTTGATTGTGAATTATTTTTGGTCTTAAGGCACCTGAGAAATCCAATATGGATGTGGGCATATGTCTTAAGTGTATGTGGTTCTTTGGATAGGGTCATATCTCCTCCGGATGAGTGAGATATCGTCGTTTTACTAAAACTAGTCAAATTTGGTATACCGTTGGGAAAAGGAGTATAACTCCATATTTTTGTAATAACTTTTCAAAAGAAAACTTAGGTATCTGTAGAAGGCTCTTAGGACTATCACCTCCAATTGGTTTCACATCAAAAGCATCAATAAGTTTCAAATTACACTCATTTTCGTAAACTACAAAAATTTGTCAAAATTTCTTTGGGGATTGCTTTGGGATAGCAGCTTGTTGGGTATGTTTTAAAATATTTTTGGTCTATGAAGACCTGGGAAATTAGACTAGGAGGTAGAGAAACCTCTTAGGTGCATGTAGGAATTCGGATGGAGTCATGTCGACGCCCGACGAATGAGATATCGCAGAAATGGCAAAACTAGTCAAAAATTGAGACCGGAATTTGAATGAGTAATAAGTTCAAAAACTTATATAGCAACACCTAAATATGTAAAACTGTAAGTTCTAGATATCGAACAAACTTATATTTGAGCAGTCGTTTTGGATTTTGCGGACGCACAGTTTAGGAGATACACTCAATTTAGTGTAGCCATGAAATTTTAGTAATTGGCAGCCTTGATAGAATAGGGGCAAAATGGTAATTTCACCTTGGTTTTGAAACTTTTTGGGTAGTGGGCCCTATGTTTCTGGAAATTATACTCGAAATGCTTTCCGTAGACGAAAACCTCATACTTTTACCGTCCACGTACTAGTAAGTAGGAGGATTCCAAGATTTAGGTCCATTGGATTGAGGATTATTATTGCCTCAGAGTTTTATCTTGTCACCGGCGTGGTGGTCGTGCATTCTTTAGCTATTACTTTTGATTTAGAACTCTAGGAGAGTTCATGTATATGTAGTTTATGTATTGGAAACTTAGAACCGTTACGGTTGGATATACTAGCTTTGAAAGCCAATGATGCATCCCTTTTTGGGGAAAATTGGTATGTATGTATGTTATTTTCGACGTTGCTATTACAATTGTTGTAATTATTCTCGGTTGTGAGTTACGAGGAGGTGTCATTGTATAGGTTGTACTATGAGTGAAGCCTGGAGGTCGTTGTTACCCCCGAGGCACTCGGCTTATGTGAGATTGATGTGACCTCGAGTGTTGGGTGACTTCAATTGGCGAATCTTTCGCATATGTATGTTACTTGCTTGCATAATCCATGATTGGGTATTATTTTTGAAACTTGATGTGACCGTTGACCAAACCGTATCTGATGATGTTTTGTGAATCGATAATTTTAAAACTATGAATTACAATAACGAATTTGTGTGTTGAACAAATGTCGTTGCGCGAATCATATTGACTATGTTGTATAAACTGATTGTACAAACAATAAAAAAAAATGTGTTTTCAAATTTCATAAACTGACCCTATGGTGTCAAATAAAATTTTCTTTCAAAAAAAAAAGAAAAAAAACATTTTTTTAATAATAATAATGGAAGGTGGTGCTATCTTCTTTTCTCTCTTTTGAAATAACTTGATTTTTACACTTTGAAAATTTTCTTGAAATAAATTTACGCGTGTAGCGTGTGGAAAAGAAACGTTTTGACGAAGAAGGACATGATGTTGTTTGGTCCTCAATTATGTATAACCTGATCAACTATGCATAATTTAGGAAGACTCACGCTATGTCGGATAAATCGTCACCCTTAAAACACTTAGCAATTGAGATAAATGTTTGGGTCAAGCTTTCGGAAGAAGAAAATATTTTTACCATATTACGGATTCTTATGCAAGTAACCTTATCCTTATCGACTGCATGTAGAGAGTCTCATGCGAGTCATTATGACCGAGTCATTCCGAAGCGGAAATACCTAGGGTATTGTTCGGAACGAGTGTGTCTAGAAGGGAGTGATGTTTAGTCCGTAGTATCTAGGAGCGGTGATTGTTATGAAGACATGTCAAGACCAAGTATAGTCGGTGTGCTAGTAAGCAATGATAGATTTGAACTATCAAGGGTGTGAACCTGATACCGACACTGAGAAGGAATCTTCTTGGAGATGTAAATATTCTAAGGTAGGTGGAAGCTGAGATGGTTAGTCCCGAGGTTGAAAGTGAGAAATAGAGAAGACTTCTCCTACATTGGATGTATGATGCCTTAGATATATCAACTGATGGTCGTGAAGAAGACTTCTTTCCCCGAAATGGAGTGTAGTGGTAATATAGTCGTAAGTATACCTGATGACATCAAGGATTTTAATGAGACACTATACGATACTTGACCTACGGTTAAGTGTAGTGGCCCTTACTCCGCGACGTGACGACCCAAGGGCGTAAAGAGTGGCAAATTGATTGAGATTCTAGATAAATGGTAACGTCCGTTTCTATTACTGGAGGAACAACCGAAATAGCCAACATCTTAAGTCGAGCGGTACTGAATTAGGAGTGTGAGTATTTTGACTTGATGATTTGATTCATTAATGATGCTACGCGATGAGATGGGACCAAGCCAATGATGCTAGTCGCCACGAAGAAACGTTGAAATTTTTGATTTTCGTCGAACGAGCAATAAGTCCATGATGCTCGTTGTTTTCTTAATTGATTTTGATTTGTCGTTTGACATTATGTGTTGTAGCGGGATTATCGCCGCCGAACTACGTGAAATATGTGCTATATTTTCTACGTGCTCTAGAGGATAGTGAGCGTTCATGTCGCTTTTATGTGGCCAATGATACGGCTTAGGTTATAAGTGAGTGGGTGTAATCGCCCAAGTAAGAATTTAGGACGTAATAAGGTGGGTGGACATCGCCGAAAGTCTTGTTGACGATTGTGGCTTGAAATACCCATGAGAGTGAGTGTAGACTAATTAGAATTTGCCGTGTTTGTGTTGGAATTATCGTCGAGGTAGCTTGACTTTGTGGCAAGCTTGGTACGATGAGGAAAATGTGACCGGAGGGGTAGAAACCTAGGTGTCAGAATGAATGATTATGCCAAAAACTTCAAAGGAAAGCGAATATGATAAGTAATAATAGTCGCCAATGCTTGGTTGAGAGCGGGCATGATGAATGCCTTTGTATGAGGCCAATTCATCGAGTCATCATGTAAAAGATGGCGAGCGCTACATTAGGTACGTATGTGGATTATGTGGGCATGTGTAACAATATCGTAAGATAATTAGGAGATCTAATGTGTTTCGGATTATTTTTCGCAACCAGTGAGGCATTATTGAATGAGACCGGAAGGGCGACATGTGTATTTTGGTTTTGAATAATGATGAGTATTTTGATTTGGATAATGATATAAGTATATATATCGAATTTGATTATTGACGTCTATCTTGGTTTTAGTTAGCGACGTATGTTTTGGATTTTTGGTAACGAAGCATATTCTCGGTTTTGAATATTGGTATAATTCCGTATTTGAGTGCGACATATACTTTGATTTTAATTAACGACGTAAGTTTCAGCCTTGGTTTGATAAGCGAGGTGCGCTTGGTTTTGTTGTTTATATGATCCCCAACTAAGTTTGGATCGATCATCCATTTTAGAAAATTTGTTTTCAAAACTAAAGGTACACTAATACTTGTTCATTATCTCTTTAACCTAACTTTGGTAAAAAGAATTAGTTCATAACTCCTTTTTACACCCGTAATCAATTAAAAAACGTATTAGGGTTCATAAGTAAAAAGTTGTAGTTTTTTTGTCTAATTAGTTGAGGGGTTTTGCTTGTAAGGGTGCGTCTTAGATGCCTATGAAACAGTTTTAGATATCTCCAACTAATCAGTGAGATCTATTGATTTTTTATATGAATAGAGCGAAACATGTACTTTAAAGTGGAATAGTTGTGGGATTGTGTAAAGATGTGTAGTCTGATCATTCTTGTGCTACTCTAACATGCTTATGCCTCCTAAATGCTCTTTTACTTGAAAAAGAATGAATTCAGGGCGTTAGTATAATAAGAATGACAATAAGTTTGATTATAAGACGTGACATGTGTTTGCAAACTGTTATAGACCCCTTGTGTTTACAATATGTCCTGTAAAAGGCCCTTAGCATGTTTGCCATGAGTATATTTCCTATGTGTGCTCGAATCTTGAGTAGCTTGCTAATAATGTTGTTTAAATCACGAGTTAAGTGTTTATGTGATGTTATCATTTTATTTGTGATGTTTGTGAGTAATACTTATAGGTCTTTAATTGGTAAAACCTGGATTTAAGTATTTTTGATAGGAAGCAAAACATGTAGGGATGAATGAAGCGAAACATGTTTGGCTTGAATGAAGCGAAACATGTTTGGCCAGAATGAAGCGAAACATGTTTTCAAGCGAAACATGTTCCACTTATTCTGGGCGAAACATGTTTTTACTCATTCTGAACGAAACATGTTTCAACTTGTCTAAGCGAAACATGTAATTCTTATTTCAAGCGAAACATGTAAGACAGTTTTTAAGCGAAACATGACAGGTTACATTTCGAGCGAAACATGTCAAAATATAAAACGAAACTTTGCCCAATTTTTTTAAAATTTGTGTAATACTTGCTTATGGTGTCATGTTTCATAACTTGCTATGATTGAATGTTCATTATTTGCTCTCTGATTGAATGTGTGTCCTAAGCTCCCTTGTAAATGTCTTGTTGACTTTGACAATTGACCTTAGTTGACTTATTCATAGAGTGTAGTAATTCTGTCACGTTTACATGAAACCTAATCATAGATCAATCATATAATGAAGGATAACCAAGCTAATCAGTAAAATATATCTGTTCTGTATATAAACTGTATAGGTTATTTCTTAAGTAGAATCATGAATCCTTAAGAAACACAACAAGGTTGCTGCTCGTGATGAAAAATGGGTTCCATTCACTGAGAGAGTTAAGATCAGCTTTACCAATGTTAGACTGGAAACCACAGTGCCACAGAAGGAAGATACATTTAAAGTAGTTATTGATTTTATCAAGAACTCCAAGTGCTTCAAGGCTTTCACCATATATGTAGATGTCCCAGAAATCTTTATGCAGCAGTTCTGGTACACTATCAAGAAGGTTCAAGGCACAAATTCGTATGAATTCCTCTTAGCCAGCAAGAAGTGGGTGGTCAATGCTAATGTCTTTAGGACAATTCTTGATATTTGTCCAAGAGTGGAAGGTGTATACTTCACTAATGTACCAGATGATGATGCTACACTTGCTTTTCTTATTGAGCTTGGATACAAAGGTCCACTGTACAAGCATACCAACATGTTTGTAGATCACATGCATCACATGGAGAACTCTAGCGGCAATAATCAACAAATGTCTCTCTTGAAAGACAACAAGCAATGACAAACTTAGAAAGTCCAGAATTGACATACTGTGGGGCATATTCTACAGAGAGAATGTCGACTATCATGAGTTGATTTGGGAAGATCTTGCTTTCCAGATCATTCATAGGAAGGAGAAAAGATTAAGACGTGAAAATATGCCATTTCCTTGATTCACCAAAATCATCATCAATCACTTCCTCAATCAACACAAGTCTCTCTCCAACCTCAAGTATCAACACTATCATACAATCAAAGATGATGGTATTGTAAACAGGTTGAAGTTTATCAATCAGAATCCTATCAGATGTTCATCAAATACTCCACTGGTCAAATTCCTCCCAAGAAGAGCAGAGGTAAAGGGTCAAAAGGGAAGAAGACTAAAGATACTCATGTGGCAGATGTCGATGTGTCTGAAGAGTCAGACCCAGAACCACCCAAAAGGAAAACTGCTAGTAGAAGAGTGGTCAAGAAGAAAGTCACAATTTTTGTTGATAACAACATTATTTCTGATGATCTAGACATTGCTTTAGAGTTAGGTAAGTCTATCAGCAAAACTAAAGCTGAAGAAGCAGAAGCAGCAAGGCAAGTCTATGCTACTCACACAAGGATTGTGATTGAATCTATCCTCGAGCCTACTAGAAGAAGAAAATCAAGAAAAGTGATATTTGATCCTCCCAAAAGGCTCAAAGGTGTTCCATCTCTTACTCTAGAAGAACACGAAGCTGCTAATACTATGCAAGTTCTCAAAGAAAGTAGAAAGACCAGCAGAAGATAACCTGGTACTGGAGGCTCAAATGAAGGAACTGGTACTATACCAGGGGTTCCCGATGAGTCCACAGTCGTCTCTGCTACCTCAAGTGAAGGAACTGGTACTAAACCAGGCGTTCCCGATGAGGAAAAGGTCATATCTGAAGAAAAAGTTATTCTTGAGTGGAGATCTGAACAAGTGAGTGAATACTCAAAAGAAGACCAACTTAATGACGAAGAAAGGATGATAAAGATAGCGATGCTGATGACAAAGGCCGCGATCATATTAGTGATACTCAAGATGATGATGAAGATGCTGAAACTGAATCTGATGCATCTATAAGTATAAGATTCACGTGCGCTAAGATGTGGATGCAGAGATGGCAGAAACCAAAACTGTTGAGCATAAGAATAAAGAAAAGGATGTCATAAATGATGCAACCAAACCTGATGTTGAAAAAAGTGCAGAAGAAGAGGGAGATGCTGGAAAGGCTGCTAACTCTAACTTTCAAGTCAAAGAGTCTACTGAATTTCCACTGCCATCTTCCAGTTTGTTAGTTTCATCTGGCTTTGGTACTCAATTCTTTAACTTTTCTTCTGATATTTCTTTGCCTAGTGTACTAAAGGATACTGCAGAAGCAGATGTTAGCTTTTTGATGGATATTCACATCCAACAAGAAACTACCCAGATCTAGTCTCCATTAGTACAGAAGGTTCCCATATCAGTGATTTCAGAGACTACCAATCTTCCACCTATACCTGAAATTCTCACTGTAACTCTAGTTTCCATAGCTGTCTCCTCACCTCACGTGACACCCACCATCTTAACCGTGCAATAAACATCAACACTAATCCCTACACCACCAAGCATAACCGATGCTCCAATCATCACCACTGCTGTTCCTGAATCTGATGCACTCTTTGCTGTTCAGCTAAGAGTTGCAAAACTGGAAAAGGATGTGTCTAAACTTAAGAAAATAGATCTATCTG